>JAECUM010029092.1:0-33006 GCA_016617855.1 Megalonaias nervosa | reverse complement strand
CACATATCCACATTCGCCGAATCCTAGACTCGAACCCACGCAGACAGAGGTGACTTGGCAGTGATCCGTAACGGAGAGCGCTTTAGACCACTCGGCCACTCGGGGCCCCCGTACATGTTTGGTAATAACCTCGGAAAAAAATAGGTCATATTGATCGCATGTACTTTGGTATATGCAGTTATGAAATTTGATGGGTGTATTCATATTTGAATCACTACAGGCCAGAAGTTACATGTAGATAAAGTATTATATATGTAGATAAAAATAATACACATGAAATAGTTTTATGAATGGTCATGAAATATTTATATGTTTGGTCATGAAATATAGTTGTATGTATAGTCATGAAATATCCACCAGACTCACTATTCATAGGCAAATCTATGAAGCCACTAAGAAGAATGTCACAAACATAATCCATGCAGCGAAATCAGCCCACTACAGTACTAAGATCACGGAAAGTTCCAGCTGCAAAGAGCTATTTGAGATTACTAACAAGCTAATGTCGAGGAACAAATGTACACCACTTCCAACTACTTTCTCTCTAGTCGACCTTCCGGACCTGTTTGCAAATTTCTTCCGTGACAAAGTACAAACCATCAGAGATAAGCTTGACAACACAATTTCAATTGACTCGTCGTCACCATACAGTTGCAATACAGAATTTCAGCAGCAACCGTTAGCAGCATTTGAACCTGTATCTATGGATTTAGTACGTACAATCGTGATGAAGAGTGCACCAAAGTCATGTGAACTTGATCCGATTCCGACATCACTGCTGCTTGAGTGCTTAGATCCAATATTGCCTTCACTAACTGATGTTATTAATACCTCTCTCTCATCCAGGGAATTCCCATCATTTTTCAAAACTGCCATTGTAAAGCCTCTGCTGAAGAAACCAACACTCGACCATAACAATTTAAAGAACTACTGCCCAGTTTCTAATCTCCCATTCATGTCAAAAATCTTAGAAAAGTTGTTCTATCCCAACTTGTATCTCATCTGAATTCAAACAGTCTTTTTAGCAATGTACAGTCTGCATATCGCCCTTGCCACAGTACTGAAACTACTCTTCTGAAAGTAGTTAATGACCTTCTCTCTGCTTTGGATAGCGGAAAGATTACAGTCCTCACTCTCCTTGACTTGTCTGCAGCATTTGACACAATAGACCATGATATATTACTTCACCGTCTCCAGCATGTATTTGGCATACACAATACGGCCTTACTATGGTTCAAGTCCTACTTGGTCAACAGGACACAAATTGTGTCCGCAAACGGAAAACACTCCAGCCCAGTTGATCTATGTTTATGGTGTTCCACACGGGTCTGTTCTTGGACCTGTTCTCTTCATTCTATACACTCAGCCACTCTCAAGTGTCATAGATCATCATCCAGTGTCTCTCCAACTGTATGTTGATGATACCCAAATATACAAATCTAGCCACCCAACTGAAGTTGAAGCTACCATTCAAGATATAGAGAGGTGCATTTCCGATGTGAAATTATGGATGACATGTAACAAGCTGCAGATGAATGATGATAAAACTGAAGCCATTCTGATTACAACACAAAGACTTTCTCATTCACATCCTTGACTTCAGACAATAAATATCAGCAACACCAACATTAAATTCACACAATCAGTACGAAACCTAGTTGTTACTCTCGACAGTACTCTCTCATTGCACCAACATGTCATGAACATATGCAAGGCTGCATATCTTGAGCTGAGACGCATCAGCTCCATTCGCAAGTATCTTTCAGTTGATGCCACTAAAACACTTGTGTGTTCCTTAGTACTTTCAAGACTGGACTATTGTAACTCAATTCTGTTTGGTTCGTCTTAATATCTACTCCAGAAACTTTAAAAAGTTCAAAACACAGCTTCTCGGATTATTCTTAGAGTACCACGATCAGAGCACGCCTCCCCCTGCTCTGTACCCTACACTGGCTATCCATTCGATCCAGAATTAAACACAAAATTTGTTCTCTGTGCTACGTTTCACTGACGGGCTCCAGTCCAACATACATATCCGACCTCACCCATGTGTACATACCAGCAAGATACTTACGCTCCTCTTCTGACACTCGCATTCTCATTATTCCAACTATGAAAATGAAATCATATGGACAACGTTCTTTTGCATACCAGGGCCCAGCAACGTGGAACGAATTGCCTACTGAACTTCGACACAAAGACACAGTGATCTCATTCAAGAGCGCTCTTAAAACTCACCTATTTCAACTGCAAGAACAGACTTAAAGACCTAATAATGTTTCCTTATCTTAAATATTTACAGCATGTTTTCTGTTTTCTAATTTCGTGGTGTTTGTTTTTATTTTTGTAATCATGTCATTATATATGTTTTTTAAAGTGTTGTCAAATGTTGTAAAGCGCTTAGAGCTTCTAAAGATTAGGCGCTATACAAAGTCCTCATTATTATTATTATTATTTGTATATATAGTCATAAAATAGTTGTATGTATGGTTATGAAATATAGTTGTATGTATGGTCATGCAATACTGTTGTATTCATGGTCATGAAATATAGTTGCAGATGTAGTCATAATCAACTGGGCTGGATTGTTATCCATTTGCGGACACAATTTGTGTCCTGTTGACCAAGTAGGACTTGAACCATAATAAGGCCGTATCATGAATGCCAAATACATGCTGGAGACGGTGAAGTAATATATCATGGTCTATAGTGTCAAATGCTGCAGACAAGTCAAGGAGAGTGAGGACTGTAATCTTTCCGCTATCCAAAGCAGAGAGAAGGTCATTGACTACTTTCAGAAAAGTAGTTCCAGTACTGTGGCAAGGGCGATATGCAGACTGTACATTGCTAAAAAGACTGTTTGAATTCAGATGAGATACAAGTTGGGATAGAACAACTTTTTCTAAGATTTTGACATGAATGGGAGATTAGAAACTGGGCGGTAGTTCTTTAAATCATTATGGTCGAGTGTTGGTTTCTTCAGCAGAGGCTTTACGATGGCAGTTTTGTAAAATGATGGGAATTCCCCAGTTGAGAGAGAGAGGTATTAATAACATCAGTTAGTGAAGGCAGTATTGGATCCAAGCACTCTAGAAGCAGTGACGTCGGAATCGGATCCAGTTCACATGACTTTGGTGCACTCTTCATCACGATTGTACGTACTAAATCCATAGATACAGGTTCAAATGCTGCTAACGGTTGCTGCTGAAATTCTGTATCGCAACTGTATGGTGACGACGAGTCAACTGAAATTGCGTTGTCAAGTTTATCTCTGATGGTTTGTACTTTGTCACGGAAGAAATTTGCAAACAGGTCCGGAAGGTCGACTGGAGAGAAGGTAGCTGGAAGTGGTGTACATTTGTTCCTTGACATCAGCTTGTTAGTAATCTCAAATAGCTCTTTGCAGCTGGAACTTTCCATGATTTTAGTACTGTAGTGGGCTGATTTCGCTGCATGGATTATGTTTGTGACATTCTTCTTAGCGGCATCATAGATCTGCTTGTGAATAGTGAGTCTGGTGGAAAGCCAAAGACTCTCAGCTTTACGGCGGTCTCTTTTAGCAATGCGAAACTGGTCCCTAACACTGCTATACCACGGAGAACACTTCTGAATTGCTACTCTGCACTTGGTTGCTGGGGTATGTTTGTCGAGCAATGAACGCAGGCAGTTATCAAGTTGTTCTGTTGTAGCGGGTAAGCTAGTTGTTAGGTTTGCTTGGATGTCATGCATTAGTTTGGTTCTGTTTATCATACGGAGGTTTCTCTTAGTAGCGAACAAAGGTGGAGGGTTAGGGACTGATACGTCAAGATGGCATATAATGCAGAGGTGATCTGATGAAAGTTCGTGGGACACCAGGGAGGACTGAAGAATATTATCATCAGGTCTGTAAAGAATCCAGTCTAATATGTGACCATGTTTATGAGTGGGTTGGCTAACTGACTGTTTGAGGTTGAAAACGTGAATGGAATCTAGGAGTTTCGATGTGCATGGGTTTCCAGGGCAGTCAAAGTGAAAGTTGAAATCTCCAAGAATAATCAGGTTGCTACCTATCGAATTTCCATACTCCAGGAGATTCGGAAACTGCTCCAAAAAGAGAGATTCTGCAATACTGTTGTATGTATAGTCATGAAATAGTTGTATGTATAGTCGTGAAATATTGCTGTATATATGGTAATGAAATAGTTGTATTTATGGTCATGAAATATTGTTGTATGTATGGTCATGAAATATAGATGTATGCATGGTCATAAAATAGTTGTGTGTATGGTCATGAAATATTGTTGTATGTATGGTCATGCAACACTGTTGTATGTATAGTCATGCATTACTGTTGTATATATGGTCATGAAATACTGTTGTATGTTTGGTCATGGAATACCTTTGTATCTACGGTCATGAAGTACTGTTGTACGTAAGCTCATTAAGTACTGTTGTACATATGGGCATGAAATACTGTTGTATGTATAGTCATGCAATACTTTTGTATGTACGGTCATGAAGTACTGTTGTATGTATGGTCATGCAGCTTGATATGTTTGTTCACCGCTGTCCCTTATGCTAACATCCAAGACAAGTAAGCTAGTTGCAGCGATATACTTTTCATTCTGAAGTGGCTAAGCTAAGAGTTTGGACTACGTACCAGAGAGGCAGTCGAAACATTCTTCTAACTGAATTGAACAAAAACGGTTTTACCTTTATTAGTCTGGTGGGAGTCAAACCAGATTTTATAAGCAGCCATTTTGTCCGGTTCACGAATGCTTTTACGGTCATATTCATTTTAGAGCATTAGAATCTTTTTGAGGAAAATGAGACATTAAAAATATAACATTTACAAATCCGTTGCATATTCAGATATTACGAAATTCAAAGAATTTGAATAATGTCCATAATATGTGCTCGACAATTTGTAATAAGGAGATGTAAATAAACTCCCAAGTGGCAACAGTGTACGATCCTTGCGCATAAATATATTTTAATAAATATTATTTTTGTTATTGAGAAGCTGTGTTTGGCTAATTTTCTCATAAACTTGCCTAAAAATGAAGTGAACAATACATTAAAAATGAATTTATTATAAAATGTTGTTTTAATTACAAAACATTACTTGCATTACAACATGTTATCTAAGGCTTCTCTAAAGTAGATAATAAAAACATATAAAAAGAAAGAGAAGAGAGGCACCATTTTTGTACAAAATAGATGACGCTTTGTTCAGCGCAGACTGTGTTTCGTACTCTTCCAGCCACTCGTCAATTATGTCGTCCAGGAAATCGAGAGGCATCGGACCAGCAGCCAGAACCCGGTGATGGAAATCCCTCTCATCAAACCGACTCCCTGGAGAAAGATATACATAATTTGATTGATTGATCAGATCTTAATGTATAAATTAGGCCAATATCCAAAACAACTTTGTCACTAAAAGCTGAGACTGAGACATAGTATTATTTTTAGTCCTACACGTAACAAATAACTTCCATATGTCTTTCTTAACGTATAATAGATGAGACAAAAATATATATTTTTTTTGTGACAACACGTAAAATTACAATCAGATATAGGTGAACAAATTTCGAAATTTTCTCTCGAATTTGTGTTGTTTTCCAGTCTCAGTAACCGTATCACGCTATGAACAACTGAAAACTTAAAAGAGACTTCTTAAAATATGTTAGGAAACAAGTTGAAGGTGAAAATAAAGGATCTCTTCTTCCTTCTCGTCTGCAAGTTAAATCCCATGATTTGGGTCAATCACATACACACACGCGCGCGCGCATACACATACATGTGCGCAAACAACAACAGAAAAGCAAGAAAAAACTCAAGGGCCGGCTTAATGCAAATTTATTTGGAACTCAGACAGGTGCAGATCTTACCCAGCACCTCCTCTGCTTTTTTTCTGAGGGCTCTCATCTTTAGCTCCCCCATTTTATAAGCACAACTCTGTCCAGGCCATGTGATGTAGCGGTCGATTTCAGTCTCGATGTGAGTGTACGAGATGTCCGTATATTTCTTCATGTACTCCACAGCTTCAGAATGGTTCATTCTGTTTAATAATAATAATAATAATAATAATAATAATAATAATAATAACAACAACAACAACAACAATAATAATAATGACGACGACGATGATGATGATGATAATAATAATAATGATGACGACAATGATGATATGGTTGTGATTTGGATTTTTAGCGTAGCTTTAACAATTTTTCAGTCATATCGCTACAATGTCTGCAGTGTGGCAGTTTATAGTGCTGTCTAGCACTGGGGCATCATGCCGCAGACATGTGGCATGAGGTCCCACCCAGTCATATTATCCTGACACCAGGCCGACCAGTCCTAACACTAACCTCTTAATGCTGAGCACCAAGCGAGGCAGCTGTTAGTACCATTTTTGTAAGTCTTTGGTATGACTCGGACGGGGATCGAACCCACAACCTCCCGCATCCGAGGCGGACGCTCTAACTACTAGGCCAACGGAGCGGTCGATGATGATGTTGATGATGATGATGATGATGATGATGATGATGATAATAATAATAATAATAATAATAATAATAATAATAATAATAATAGTTTAGATGATGATGACGATGATAGTTATTGTCGAGAAGAAGGAATAGGAGGCTAATTAGGAGGAAGACATGAAAATAAACAACAGTACGGTCAACAACGAAGCATCGTCAACAAAAACAAGACCACGATGGATGATCTTCCATGTTTTATAGAATGATTCACCAACTAAGCTGTGGCTGCTAGCCATTTACCCCCTCAAGCTTTCCATAATGAGCAACTTCATCAGTGATAATGAATCAGTGAATACATATTGATTCTCTAGCAAGAATGCGCCGGAAGCATTCCGCATCGTCCTCATATTTGATGCATAGACTAAATACATCAGTCAGGCGACATTGTGATGACTGATTGCTTTTGTTTTTGTTTCCTGTGAGTCACTTTATTGAAGTCATGGAGTAAACTGCGAAAGATACTATACACCAAAAGTTTAATAAGATTTTATTACATCACTATAAATTATCGGAATATTCTAACCTTAAAAGTAAATTTTTCCACACATCTGAGTCGTAGAATTCTCAAGCACGATTTGTTAGACTTTTGCGCACTGAATTATCCTGAAGCAAAATATTGGTTGATGCACAATAAAACTTATTAACACAATTCTTTCTCTTGTTGAAAATAAAAATGAAACAGGATATTAACAAATGCAAGAAACATCGCTCGCATACATTCGAAATTTGTTATAACTCATTGAGTCATACCCTGATTTATTGCCTCTTGCGTCCGATTAAATTTGTGTGATTTATTTTAATATACAAAGGAAATTTAAAACAGTACTTTATCCATTGTAAAAGTCTTACCCAAATGCATGTATCCCAGTATCAACCACCAATCTGCAGGCACGGAACATTTCCATTGTCAGCCTTCCGAATCTAATAAGACAAATAACATTTCCATAGTCACCCATCCGAATCTAATAGCATAAATAACAGCCCTCCCAATCTAATAACACAAATAGCATTTCCATAGCCAGCCTTCCGAATCAAATAAAACAAACGATATTCGACTATTAATAAAGAAAGTCATCATAAATACACGGTCGGATTGATCAATATTTTCAGGGGTGAGAAGTTGGTATGATTTGGGGATACGATTGTTTGCCACTTCATAACAAAGAAAATTCGGGGGTACAGTTTACTTTTTTGGGTGGGTGTGGTTCAAAAGCAAATGTAGGTTAAAGGACGCACGGTACTAATTAAAAGGAAAAATGGGAAGCAGCCTGGAAATGGGTGAACATAAAATAGAGTATATATGAGTTTGGCTGGCCAGGATTGGTTAATAAAGTAAGTTATTTTTTAGTAAAAAGAATCTTTTGAGAGCTTATCCTAGTTGTAAATGAAAAAAATAGAGACACTGTTTTATTGATGAAATTTCAGTCCTTTAACAGTCTTGAGTTTGGAACACTCATTACTGAAATTAGCATCTGATTCTTTGGTGCAGAATTGAAGGCACATGTTTCAAACACATGTAGGTCCAGAAAATGCCACGGCTCATATCCTTTTCTCTACACAGAAGCTATCATCCAGGCTTCATCTATACTGATAAATATAGGTTCGATCATGGGCACTCAAAACTCGTAAGTTATTGAATTTTTAATATCATGGCGTTTACATAGGTTACTATGGAAAATGAATTAGTACCGTGATTCCTTAAAGTTATACGTCTTATAATTGATGTCTCGTATACTGTGTAATGGCAATGAAGAAAGGTTGGACTTCAGTGTAATAAATCTTGCATTTCCACTGCCCACTACGTCAGTAAATATGAACAAAAAAATCCCAGGCGTGAAGGATTAATAGCATTGCAAGGGAGGTAACTAATGTCTACAGCCTTTTCGTTGTTATAGTCGTCAGCTGAAATTGCTTGAAAATTGTAATCAGAATAAATATTAAAATGTTAATTCAAATCGTTGTGAAATATTACAATAGTATCTCAGACAGATGTGCTATATCATACTTTTAATTTAAACTATGGATGAAAACAATCATTGTCAAACGCAAATGATTATCACGGAATGTATTCCCTCTTATAAGTCTTTATTAGTTAAAAAAAAATGGCGCAACTGTGTATACAGGAAAAGCAACAAAATATCACAATACTTATGACATAAGTTAATTTTGAATACTTACTGCTCATGCGGATCTTCATATAAACCAAGTTCCTCTCCGAGATATTCCGCATACAGCGCCCAGCCCTTTACAGGATACAAATTCAGAGTGGAGACATATATCAGGTGTTTACCACAGTATTTGGTTACTTTATTTTTGAACACTTATTTGATTCAGAAGCAAGGTATTGATATTAAAGACAAATATATAATGGGATTTTCGTCTCCAAACCATACTTGCATATATAAATTAATAATAATAATAATAATAATAATAATAATAATAATAATAATACAGTCTACCGGTCCTAATTATATATGTGTATAAAAATATGGTACACCCACGAAACTTAAGAATTCAAGGACAAACATCCTGACACTCAAAGGGAAAAATTATGTAGAAGAATAAAATGATTGCTAATCCAATGAGAGAGTTTTATAACTTGATGTAATTTGCATTGCAGTAAATGTTCCAGGGTAAATAAAATTTTATCAAATTATTATACATGGGACACTTTACAACAACAACAACAACGACATAATAATAATAATAATAATAATAATAATAATAATAATAATAATAATAATAATAATATTATTATTATTATTATTATTATTATTAGTATTATTATTATTAATTGCCCACTAACTAGTTTTATTTAAAGTAAGAATACACAAACAAAATTTAAAATAGTCAAGATATTTAGTCAAGCATCTTGTTCCATATCAAACAATTTGAAAGTTATGTGAATAAATAAATAAATAAATAAATAAATAAATAAATAAATAAATAAATAAACAACCATTCAAGAAAGACATCATAGATCAGACGTATGCGATCGGGGTTTTTTTTGGTTACATTTATCATAAGGGTACATTTAAAAATCTCTGCACTGGAGGAAGTTTGGGATGTCTGACGTAGAAGATTTAGAAGAAAATTTTCGGTTCCTATATTTGGTACATGGTTGATACCACTTAGCTTATGTTAGTTAGCACGAAAGAGAGAGAGAGAGAGAGAGAGAGAGAGAGAGAGAGAGAGAGAGAGAGAGAGAGAGAGAGAGAGAGAGTACCTCGGAGTAGGCAGTGTAGGTCGGTTCTCGAAAAGGAACTGAATATAAGTGATAATTTTTCAGTTGTCTTCTGTATTCAGGGATCTTTTCATTTGCAATATAATTTAACTGGAAATAAATAGAGAGATTATAATCAGTACAGTTACTGAAAGTTTACTCTGATAGTGATTCAAGTTCAGTTTTAAAATTTTATTACACCCTCTGTAATTTAACATTAAATGGGGAAGATCTGAATTAAATGTCATTTACTTTGTATTAAATATCCAATTGAAACCCTCAAAGCAGCCAACAACATACACCTCCCAACCCCCCAACCCCCAGCTCCTCCGAATTTAAAGCACACGATATACTCGTTAATATGACACTGCTCGAATTGTTTGGCTTTTATTCTTGCAGAAATTATTGTCCAGTTCAAATATATTCATATATTTTTGTTTATCTTTCACTTACGACAATAAGGGCTATGCTTGGTTTATAACATGGTTAAGAATGACAATACGGGTTAGGCGTGGTTTTTATAACATGGCTAAGAATGACAGAAATATCAATGCTTGGTTTATAACATGTCTAAGAATGACAATGCTTGGTTTATAACATGGCTGAGAATGACAGTAATGTCATTGCTTGGTTTATAACATAGATAAGAATGACAATAAGGGTTATACTTGGTTTCTAACATGGCTAAATAAGACAATAAGGGTTTTACGTGGTTTATAACATGGCTAAGAATGAGAGTAAGGGTTATGCTTGGTTTCTAACATGGCTAAAAATGACAATAAGGGTTTTGCATGGTTTATAACATGGCTAAGAATGACAATAATGGTTGTGCTTGGTTTATAACATGGCTAAGAATGACAACAATGTCAATGTTTGGTTTATGTCATGGTTACAAATGACAGTAAGGGGTATGCGTGGTTTATAACATGGCTAAAAATGACAATAAAGGTGATAGTTTGTTTATGACATGGATAAGAACGACAATAAGGGTTATGCGTGGCATAATTATAACGTGGATAAGATCCACGTATGTTTTTGATTATTGAGTTAAGTAACTATCTGAAAACTTGTACCTGAAAATGATGACCTGGATTTGTTTCATGCATCGCGATGGCCAGCATGGTATGCGACTGTCTGAAACAAAAAAAAAACAACAAAAGATGAATTATTTGCTAAACAAAGGCGTACAAATATTGAATGTATTTAACAGAAGAAGAGAGGACGGTATAAAAGTGAAATAGTTAAGATAAATATTTCTTTTTTATAATCTTGCATTTATGAAAGAGAAATTGAAAAAACAAAACAAAACAACTAAATATGTTAATCTTGGCACGGTCATTTGCGGAAAAGTAACTGTTTTCGATGTTATACTTCGTGTAGTAGAGCTAAAAGACCCACTTATTTCAGCGCAATAATATATGTTTTTCATGCATGCCCATGTATATTTGTATAACAGTGCCATCTTAAAAAATTGAAAAATGAGAGAGAGAGAGAGAGAGAGAGAGAGAGAGAGAGAGAGAGAGAGAGAGAGAGAGAGAGTGTGTGTTTTTCCTTTACTTACTGTTCCTCGGGGTTTAGTACATTTATAAAGAATGTGTTATATCCATAGTAAGCCATAAGGCCGGGTTTGTGCACGCCTTGAACCCTGAAACAGAAAATTTAAACCATGTAAATAGTAAAACCATGTAAATATCATAAAAAAAGCATGATCAATTTCATACAAATCTAACAGTTTCTTCGCAGTACTAGCCGGCAAGTTGGCAAGTTGTCAACTCTACAGTAATATATATATGAAAAGAAAGGTCTCCTAATTTCGTCAAAACTCGATCTTATCGGTAAACGTCCTATTATTACTGTTATTATCATTGTCATTTTCGCAACCATTAAAAATGGTATCATGGACGAAGCTGTAAGTCACGTGTCTTGAATTAGAAAATGGATTAAGGTTTCTCTATTACAAGTGAGCCGCGGTAGCTTATTTGGCAGAGTGTCGAATGTTGGATACCCGCCCAAGTCAACCTCGCTTCTGCTGCCTCTGAGTGTCCTTGGGAAAGGAACAGTGCCGGATTACCCAATAGGTAGAGTAGGCACCGGCCTATGGGTCCCACGCCTTTTAGGGGTCCCGGGACAACAGATCAAAATAACATTTAATTGATTTGATCTTGATGTATTAGGAGATAATTTGCGAGGGGGGCCCCGAGATTTCGACTGCCTAGGGGCCTCTACAGGGTTTAATCCGGCACTGGAAAGGTAATTGGTTCATATGTCCTCAATACGATATTGCCAGTCATGTGCACTATATAACATTAAAAACTAACCAACTGTAATGTGTCGAATTTTGAAGAAGTACTGAATCCTAAAGTTGAATAAATTGTGCATTGAAGTTATCATAATCAAGCCAGAAAGGTCTTGAGAAAGTTCACTGATTTCTCGTATTTCATCTCTGAAACATAAAAGGGTCTACGTTTAAGCTTTAGTGGAATTGACCCAGTCATCGTAACGGTATAGTGACAGAGTACATTAGAATTACCAACCGTATCGGTTGGAGGAGTCTTTATGTCAAATAATTGATCTTCAAAGGAAAGCTAACTGCAGCATATTTTAGGCTGTTAAAATCTGATGAAAGACATGATTATTTTGGGGGAAGGTTTAGGAACAGTTATTTCCGATTGGTCAGAAAACATTAAGGCGTACACTTTATGAGACTGAGAAATTATAGGTAGCAACTTTAGACAAATTTCTTTAGTTCGATTCTTGTCTTGTGAGAAGACAGGTCCAACTCCGTGGGAACATAAGAATAGTGTTTTCCTCGTTAACGAGAGAAAGGCCAGATAGCTGTCTTGAAAGAAAACGACAGGCTATAGAGATTTGACACACGATTGTGTGGGAAAAAAAAAAACAGCAATAAGGTACGCAATTTTAGTTTCCATGTAATTTTCTATTTTAGTTGTTTGGTTTATGCAAATGTGTTTGATATGCTTATGATTCATGCTATGTCTCGATTATTCAGCTTCATAGAAATCTGTTGATGCTAGAGTTGCATGTAATTTATTTCTTTAATTTTTGCAGTTTAGTTCATTGATAGAATTGACGGATTGCATGTAATCAAATATTCAATGTGTAGTATTTCATAGGGATTTATGATGTAATCCAAAGAATGTTCAAATATGCGGTATTTCATAGGGATTTATGAATTAACCCTAATATGCAGATATGTCATATTTCTTACGATTATATGAATTGATTTCCTTTGTAGGATGATACTGTTATCGTGAGTTAATGACAATTGTATATTTATATATGATTTTGCAATGCCTAAATGATCTTGCATGTTATTTGTTACTGTAAGCTAGAATTTAGTGAATCTTATACAATAGTAATCGAATATTTATCGTATTGAGTGGAACTGGCTAGCTGTAAGGAGACGTATAGTACTGTATGCTAATATATACGGCAAGTTGTGTTTATATACACCGCCCACGTGTCAATTGCTGCTGTGAAGTGAGATCTAATTAAGCCAGACTTGGATGTATTTATGGATGTACCTTACAGGGGTCATTTGTAAGGACCGTTAATCGTAAGGTCATATTAGGTCAGAATTTATGTAGTGTGAATCGCTAATCTGAATAACGAACAAATAGAGTGTATATATATATATATATATATATATATATATATATATATATATATATAAGTGGTGAAACGTATATAGTTTTAGTCATACTCTTGTATTTAAGGGAACTGTTTGTTAACCTCGCGAGAAAAAGAAAACCCGATGCGACAGGCCAAGAGAGAAGTCCGCATCTAAGAGAGGTCGGAATAATCAGGGTCAGAAATGGGACCAAAGCGTACACATTAGACGTGGAAATACAAGACAAGAGGAGAGAGAGAGACGCCAGGTGATGCTGTCAAGCGTGGAAATTGTACTCTCTAATTCACCATTCGTAAAATGATGTAAATTGAACACTGCGACTAAATTCCATCAATGTAAATCTGTTGGATTGAAAAGTGAAATCTTGGTTATGTATTAATTAATTAAATTTATTTTTATTCATTGCTAAAGGGGGCTCGTAGTTGTTTATTTCTTTCAATAGCCTTGCTCAGTTATCTGTTAACGTTCCATCTATCCGTCCACACTGGGCAATAACACCGTGGGAGGTCATCCCCTAGTTAACGATCGCCAAATCAATTAAAGAGGCTTTATTGTTTTTAAACCTCAACCCCCAACCCCCGTTACACCAACCAACTAACCTATCAACCAATATTAACCTATATACTTAACACAATTTGTAACTGTGGGACAGGTGATTCACACATGCGATGATTTGTTATGTTTTTATTACATCCAAGGGGAAATGTAATAACTGCATTTGTAATGAAATGTTCAATGGTAATACTCATGACGCGTAACATCTGTCATAGGTTATTATATTCTGCAGCTACTTTTATTACCGAAACGAAAGATTACATGTTTGAAACGGGCGATATGGAAGAGTCCTACCTGACAGGCGGAATTTTGACGCTCCGGAAAATTTGGGGAAGAGTCGGGTTGATTCTTTCAGTTATGATTCTCCTGTAGGCGTCGAGTATATCGTCCTGGAAGGAAATTTAGGTTATTCCGATGCAGATCCTAAAGTACAGAGATTGGCAAAAAGGTGAATAGAAATTTCATTAGTACTCTGTTTGCCACCATCATTTCAAAACAGATAAAATATTTCAGCGGTTAAAATGCTCACTTTTTCATTTAATTTCCTCCTCAGATCATCCTTGGTTTTGATTAAAATATTAATCAAATTTATATGATAAATTGTTACATGTAATCATAAAATAGGGGAGACAGTACTATACAAATTTTTCCTCATTTTCTTTATTTCACATTTTGTAATTAATGCTTGAATTTTGTTTAATAAAACGTAAACTATAAATAACTGACTTAAATGTAAACTTCAGGACCAGTGTTGTTATAATTAAGTCCAGTAAAACCATCGAATCCGGCTCCTGATTGTTCCGGAATCCTGCAAAATGCGTTGCATGATCAAGTATGTATTTGCCTCTTTTAGATATATAAATTATATACACAATGAGTACTCGGGCTAGCTACCCAGTCTGCTTGAATATGGATCACATTCTATCCGAAAATCTTTTGCGATTCTATGTATAATGGTACTTCCGCATGTAATATATTTATTTTCACTCACCTAGTTGATAATGAAAAAATCCAAATTGTTTCCGTCCATTTCAGATAAATGTTGAAAAATATCTACAGTGGGGCCCCGGCTTACGAACCTAATCGGTTCCCGGACGGCGTTCGTAACCCGGGGTGTTCGTAACTCGGAACGCGTTATCCCATAGGGTCCCATTGCTAATGTTTAATTCGTTCCCGAACCCAAAAAAAAATCGCCGAAAATCGCTGCTACATTTAAAAAAGGTGAAAAAAGGAGCACTCACACAACACATACACAACACATACATAGCAATAAAACACACAAACACACTCAAAACCCACAAAAACAACACAAACGTGACACAAAAATAAACACAAGAACACCACAGACTCCTTTTCTCACCTTTTTTTCACTCTATTTGAGTAGAGGCAGCCATATATGAGCTCGCGTGTTCGAAATTTTGCGCGCAAGCGAATGGCGGTTCGGTTCGTAACCCTAGTAATTTTTTTGGCCGGCCTGTCGTTCGTAACCCAGATCGTTCGTAACCCAGGGCGTTCGTAAGCCGGGGCCCCACTGTATAGGTTTTACCTTAAACTCTTTCATATCAATAATGAGCAGTGAATCCTGGAAAGCTCAAAAATGGCAAATTTTCGGATTAGCAAAGTGCTATTTAAAATCTTAATGTACCTCAGTTATGTATGTTATATTCATTTCCACTGAAATTTTAAAGACATTATGCCGATATATTTTGGTGATAAATCAATGTTGTCTGTCCCCAGGAATATGTCGTACTTACCGCGGTTTTATTGGGTTCTCTTGAACGTAAATAGGCGTAAAATGACGTCAGATCTCCATCAAAATCTAATTCCCGCATAACCTAAAATAAAATCCAAGCAACACGATGTGACCGTTGGAAGTTCAAAGATGCGGCTAAACTTTATGATAGATACTGAACGAAATATCATCTGAAATGAAAGATAACGTACTCTTAATTTAGCTCCGACCCGGTTATCAAAGTAGATAATTTATATTTGAAGTCTGCTCATTTATTCGTCTTTCAAGTGATCTGCAAATTGGAAAACATGTGGCACATGAAAAGTTTCGAGCAAAAAAATAATTTGATACTAAATTTATCAGCAAAAAATATGGTATGTTAACATTTAGTGCTTAATTCAATTTACTGATAATTTGGTTTGGTGTTTGAAGGCACAGCAACACAAATAAGTTACCTAGTGGAGAGATAACTGGAGCCAGGTGTCTTGCCAAAGGACACGCCATGTTAGCAGACTCGGGCGGTTCAGATTGTAATATGAGCCGATAAAACCGAACAGAATTAATATAATCCAATTATTGTATTATCCTCACAACCACAGCCTGTTCGTAGTATACAGTAAATGCTGGTTCTAAGTCATATAAGACTCAGCTGTTAAGGTTTTACTCAGCAAGTAAACAGTACCTCTCTACCAAGTTACAGTCCAACCTTTAACCGACAGAATAGTAAATGTAGCCATTAAATTAATTTTTTCTTTACTAATGCAAACACATGTATACTAATGCCAATACATGTATACTAATGCTAATACATGCATAAACGTATGATTTAAGATTACAGCATATCTTTAAAAATGAAAATGCATTTCTTCATAATTCCATTATTTCTTAAATTAAACCTAAAATATACACCCCTCTCTACAGGACAGCTGTCTCTTTAGAACATAATTTTGTGGTTCCTTGAGTGTCTTATAAAAAAAGGTTTCGTTGTATTTCAACCCGATACAAAATCGAGATAAACATTCCTATAATAAAATAAAAATAGTAGATGACATGACCTAAATGGGATCAATTTCATTATCTAATTTACTTGAAATGAACATTGTCCAGTGAAATGTACCTTACTTCTTTCATTTTCCCATGAATGAGCTCCACCTCTTGCAGACCAACCCTGCGAATCTCCTGGGCAGTGACCCGATAACCCAGATGATACATGAGGCATGCGTGGTAATATTCCGTTCCGTCTTTAAGGCCGTAAAGACCCTCTGTCTTCCGGGTGGAAGGTTTGTACACCTAAATGACGTGCAATGAAAGGTTATAAGATTTAGGTATTTAAATTTTGCACTGGAAACTAACCTTTGTGTTTAGTATGGAGAAATACTTGCAAATTGTCTATTCTCCAGAGTAATTAAAAAAATATAACACAGAAACATACAAACTCAAGAACATCTAATAATATGCATGTAGCTCAAGCAAAAACACATGTCCTTTAAATGTGATTATCACCTGTATTTTGTATCGAACTCATTCACGTCACTCATACAAAAGAATAATATTTGATTGGGACGGGTGTAACAAAAACGATAACACTGTAAAATAATTTCCCAGTTCGAAAAATCATCCGTAATGGAGAGAGAGAGAGAGAGAGAGAGAGAGAGAGAGAGAGAGAGAGAGAGAGAGAGAGAGTACGTACGGTTTCAATAAAGTGCGAGAGATCTTTATAGGCTCTTCTCATATTTTCGAGATGGACATGTGACCTATTCTGGACATCTGCCCTACACGAGAAATGAAACAAGAGTCCCTCGAAGATACTAACTCTCTACTGGGCAAGATAGGGTCATTTAGTTCTTTCAACTGCCGAGTGTTGAAACCATCTCTTATATTCTTCATCAATAAAAAAGATTCTCAAATTTGCTGTTGTGGTGAATGTATTGGATTTCAGATTGGATCATTTTTCACTTAGGGCAAATTATACATCATTATAAGCCTTTTGATAAAAACCGCATGTTATAATGATCATCCATTGAGGAGGAGTATCGACAACAAGTTTATCAAGGTAGCCGTCTTGGCAGCCATATTGGATGTAGTACTGGTACCATAATCATTTAGTCACAACTAGGTATCGTAAGTTGATTGGTAACAACCCGTCTTAATAAAGCCATCCATTTGGAAAGAATAGAGATAATACTATTTTCAAGATAGACACAATGGTGGCTATTTAAGGATTAGTCATTTTCATTTACGACCAACTACTAGACAGGATGACAACTCTTCTATGAAACACCTAATGTCTAAATGACTTTCCATTTAAGAGGAGTTGTAAAAAAAAAAGATTTTCAAGATGGCCATATATCGGATGTCAACTTAGCGCCATTTTAATTTAGGAAAAACAAAATATTATCAGAAGATTTTAATTGAAAATCCCATTCTGGAGAAGTAGTGACAACAAGATTTTCAAGCTAGTAACAGTGGTTGCCATATTAGACGGCAGATAAGTACTGCTTTCATTGAGGACTGTAGTGTTGGCTCACCCTTAATTTTGTACCACCATATCTATTAAAAAACGAAAAGAATCAAGGATATAAAAATACACAGAAATTAGTCAGTTCATTCATCAATTTATACTTTCTCCAAGTAGTGTAGGAGGAGTGGCGATAAGAAACCTGTGCTAACGGACGGACGGACGGACGATGGACGAAAGGCCATCCCATATTCTCATCAGGTCTACAATCATTAGAGCTACAAAAAACCCTTTTAAATACAAGAACGTAGTGTTGATGCATTAGTTAATTTAATAGATGCAGCTAAGGTGTGCGAACTGTATGTCATACATGCAAAATTTCAACAACTAGATAATAATAATAATAATAATAATAATAATAATAATAATAATAATCATCTTCACCATCATTATCATCATCATCATCATCATGAAATAAATTAACTGTAAAGCTATAAATACTGTAAAACAAATAGGAAAACCTAAATAACTCAAACATTAATTCATGTGTGCAGCCTTCTCTTGTTATTGCTTTGAAAAACTAAAACGAAAAACTCTGGATCCGCAGCATATAGAGTTTTGTTGTACTTTTCGAAGTTTAACTGTATATTCTGACGAGTTGATTTCACAATTACTAAACGAAGGAGATATAATTTTTGTAATTGCATATACGTGGTCATTTCAAAGGGCATTAAAAAGTCCCTGTCATAATTTTCTAGTCCAATTTGCGACCTTGACGTTTTGGTCTCGATCTGGTGTTTCGGATCATCAAGCGACTGTTTCATGGCGTCATAATAAAGTACGACGGTCTTTAACGACGACATAGTGCTAGATACGATTCGAGTGTTTGCAAGAAAGTCAATGACATAATGGAATAAAACTGAAATACGTTTCTTATCCACTATGAAAAATAAATCGATGAGAAAATAATCAAATTAGAAGTGGCAGTTAGAGGAGGAAATCCAGTTTCAGAATTGCGTTGTTTGTATTCGACTCGGCAGAGCCTCGCAGAATGCAAGGAGTGTAACTCCTCAAATGCAATTTCTTTGCTTAGGTACCAACCCTAACAAAGAGGTTGTTTGTTTTATGGATATCCTTTCATGGGTTATGTTCGGAAAAAGCTGAACAATAAAAATATTACCAGAAACCAATTTGTCAAGGAAAAAATAACACAATGACTGTAAAGGCATTAATAAAAACAAAATGAAAAAACCCTAACCCAAACAAAACAGGGAAACCATGTTTATATTGTTATCTTATTCTTAACAATATTAGGAAAGGTTGATCAGAGGATGTCAGGCACGTGAGGCAAATTAAAAGCTAGCTATCTTTATAGGCTGACATTTGGAAACATTCCTACTTTATCCAAAGCAATCTGAGACTCCTTCATCAGCTGAATGATTGATACTGGTCATGGATGGAGAATATTTATAATATAAAAGTTGACATATGATAAAATTGATATCATAGACGCTAACAACATCTAATATGTTTACTTGTGAGAACCAAAGGAAAATATTGTTAATTTTCATAAAATTGGTGTTTTCTGAAGCTGCTGGCCCAGTTGGGTTCTTGGTTTTTCTTTCCTGTCATTCACAAAGATGGATTTGCTGGCCAATTCAAGTCATGTTACTTTGAATGTTGACTTTAAGTATATATTGTATGCGTATATTTTTACATTTATTGTACAAAAATAGAGACTTTGATCGACAATGAACTTATATGTACATGAAAGAATATCCTCTCTGAGTATGGTTGACATGTGTTCTATGTACATGTATGACTATCCTTTGAGTGTGGTTGACATGTGGCCTATATACATGAATGAATATCCTTTGAGTATGGTTGACATGTGGCCTATATACATGAATGAATATCCTTTGAGTATGGTTGACATGTGGCCTATGTACATGAATGAATATTATTTGAATATGGTTGACATGTGGCCTATGTACATGAATGAATATCCTTTGAGTATGGTTGACATGTGGCCCAGACTAAGTGTTTTAATTATTGACAGTCTGTCCTCTGATGTGTACTGACTTTTGTGCATCTGTGAGCTCCGTGAAGTCCACAACATCTCTTATTGGGAAACTGTAAACAGCTATAAGATCGTCTATGGAATCTTGGCTAAACTTTGCCTAGAATGGAACAGAACAAGACGTTTTATATCACAGTATACCCCTAGCTATCTATCGATCTATACTGGGAAGCTACAATTCCCTTCTACATAATCATGTAACAAAAAAGACCAAAGGGCGTTCGCGCACACACACATACACATACATGCTGGAATCGGACTTCCCTTACAAGATTAATGTGAGCTCAGGCTATCAATTTTGCGCATTTATGCTTTTTATTACGTTTAATCCGATACTAAGAAAAGTAAACTTGGCTCCAGTTTTAATGTGTACAAATTACGGATGTAAGTTTCCGTTTACACGCTTTCGTTATGTAACACGAATAATCAATCTATCTACTTCCCTCTTAACTACAGACTTTTCAAGACTGTCTGGGTTTTAAATGATTTACGTGACCTAGATTAGATTTATATTTCAAATTTGAGCTTACAGTCACTGCAATACAAACCTAGCCCAGCGAAAGCATGATGCTCAAGGGAAAGCATTATTTAATGAGGATATAGAGTGAATAATATTCGAGAACGGAACTGAACCCATGAAAATTCCGCTGTATTAATAATAACAGAAAGATTGAGGAGTTTCATTAAACAAAAACAACGATGACGACAATGACAACAACAGCACACAGACTCACGCGACACGCAAACACCACCTACCCATCCACACAATCATTCACCCACCACCGATCACCATCGCCAAATGAATGCAGCTTTTGCGTGGTCTTAAAGATGAACTTACCAGTGACGTTTTATAGAGCGTAGTTCCTCTGTCGACTGCATCTTGCATTAATTTTGTCACATCTCGAATCTGAAATAATAAGGGAATAAACTGACGGATAAATGAATGACGAGATGGATGAAAAATTATTTGAACCAATAAATAAATACACAAATAAAATAGTCAAATACAACTATATGGAACTGTATAGAAAGGAAATATTACACTTTATACACATTTGGTTAGGTGTTTCAAAAAACAATACAGCTGCTTATATGATAAATACCATATTAGCCTCAAACGCATTGAACATAGACATATATTTATTCTTTATCATTGCATTTGTCTGTTTGTCTGTTAGTATTTCGTGTGGTTTATGTGTAATATTGTAAAAAAGTAATTCCACGTGGGATACATGCGCATGGCTGCATTGATGTATGTGTTCGTGCGTGCGCATTTTTGTATGCATGATTGTGTACGTGCATATGTGTGTGTGTGTGTGTGTGTGTGTGTGAGAGAGAGAGAGAGAGAGAGAGAGAGAGAGAGAGAGAGAGAGAGAGAGAGAGAGAGAGAGAGAGAGATTAAAATATACTTCAGGTACTGTTATCTATGTTTGGTCGTACCTGGTCAGGAATCGCGGCTAGTCGGGAGAGATATTTTTCATAATCGTCCATCTTGAAGTAGTTCCCTGCTGGGACCCACACCGGTTGAATTAACATGTTGGACAATGGCGTCATGGGGGACAGAGCTCCATAACTGCGCATAAACCAAAAGTTTTACTGTTGCTGGATAAGTGTGGTGAGTATTTAACTAACTGAGAATGATGGTGCTATACCACAAATTGTTCAATCTCTAATTATTTCATTTCCAAACGGTCTTTTGTTTCGTTGTATGTTTCCTTCAGGTAAGTAAGTAAGTAAGTAAGTAAGTAAGTAAGTACCATAATAACTAGTCTACATCTTCAACGATTTCCTATAACTCTCTAAAAATGATAGTTTCTTTAGTAACGTCTGTAAGGTCTGCGCATGCGCTATGATAATGAAAAACTGCATGAATCAATACTCTTGAATAACCATTACAAGCCGGGCCTACTTCCCCAAATAGATGATGGACAGAAACCAGTAACGGCCTTAGCAAACGCAGGACCCGATTTGGATCATTTTGGCGGGGCCCGCTGGATTTACGCGCGGGCCCCCCTGTGGGTACGGCATTTGGAAATAAACTTTAAACAAGTTTTATATATGATATTGAACTTAAAATTTGTCTTCCATCGCTTTAAACTTACTATCTCTCTATAGATATACTTTTAAAATTTACTAACGTGCGGGACTCCTATGAGCGCTGGGCAAGATTGGGACAAAGCGGCCCAAACAGCCTAAGGCCGGCCCTGATAGAAAGGAAATAGCGTGAAGGTGAAGTTGTTTCGTGGATTATTTCAAAATATAAGAACAATCTTCAGTTCTTTTATTATTATAATGGATTAATAAGTAATCGCAGGCGATGATTTCTTCAGTACATGACGGTAACCTGTATTACATTTGTTTTCTCAGTTTTAGCTGTATTGAATTTTATGATTTCGTACAGTCTGTTTGTTTGTTATGAATTTACTGATATGCTAATACGAAACCTATTGCAGGTCACGAACGGCTCTTTAACCGAAAGAAAATAGAGAGCCGTATATGCACTAAACACACCTCTGTAAAAAGAACCTATGTAATGCTTGCTTTGACCCCCCCACCTCCAAAGCCCCCAAAACAACCTCCCCCCTCCCAAACAAACAAGCAAGAAAGCAAATCATTGTAATGGTTGGTTTCAGTGTACTACACCGGTCATCTAATGCATAAACGAGGAACGTTAATTAATAACGGATATTAGTATCATTACGAAAAATTGATGAATGACAATGTCATCGAATGTGTATTTTCTGTTTGCCTTGTCATATGTCCTCGTCGCATTGGTCCACATCTGCTAGTATATTCTGTTTTGATATACCTTGTCTACCCATAAAATGCATAACAAGTTATAGTACAGGACAAAATCTAGCAATTGTCAAGCTTGCGTAAGTTCAAATACACGATGTACATTTACAAGTTTTGAAAATTTTTTAAAATAGTCGCAGAAGAGCATTTTGCACCAGGCTCCGAGTGCCTTGGCTCTTGTGTGGGCTTCGATGCGGTGGATGGTGGCAAGGATTGCGCATTTAGCATAATTTACACGATGTTGTCCTGCACATACAGTAGTTGCAATTGGTACAATGCGGGGTGTTTTTGCCGTTACATTCGCAGAGTGCTTTCTGGATTAAATCAACGATTCACTTGACCGCTTCTTCGTCCTAACCGACGCACCAGCCCTGTACACTACATCTTTGTGCTGCATGTAGCCCATATATGCAGATGTCGACAAAGGCTGGAAGTCCTTCGAGAGGGCAAAGGTGTGTGCGATCCTCGTGGCCTGCCATGTAGTCGACACCAGCAATATCGGTGATCAGGATACTCTCGTATGCATTCTAGAGGAGCAATTGCATTGCCGGTGCAAATGCCCATACCTTTAAACGTTGCAAATCCCGCCATGGTAGAAAAACATTGCACTGTGATAATTTGGTGGATCTATGTTCCTAGAACAGTTAAGTCTCCAAACTGAATTTTTGTACTACTCGTTATGTTTTTAGAGAACCAGTCCTCAAATGGAACTTTATAACTATCACAGAACTATATTTCATGGACAGTCAAATCTCCAAATGGAAGTATACGACTGGTTCCTTAGATAAAGATTCATCGGACTACGAAATCTCCAAATGGAAGCTGTCGACTACCAAAATGTGTTTACCGAGGACAAGTGTACTACCAAAAAGTGGTTGCCGAATCGGTGCAGAACCGATGAAAACAAAGGCGCTACACGAGAACGATGTAGCACAAAAATGTAAACTAACACCTGTGTGGTAATTCCCCCGAAGTGCTTGGCTGTGAACTAATGAATTACGGAGCACAAACTTTAACATCAATTTTAAAACTTCTGGATAAAATGTTACCAAAGATAACTTAAAATTGAATGAGGACCTAATTGTAAAGGCGTTCAAAATATGGATATAATTTAATGTTATGGCAAGTTACGGCATAGCAAACGGACTATATTATGAACCCCTGAATTTGCCTCAAGCCAATGAAACCAGACTTAGTCCAACGTAACAGATCATGGACCTATAACAAGACAAATAGAATAAAATAATATGACAAATTTTAATGTATTTTCTTCAAGATACTAACTCTTTCCATTCATATCCGTCGATATACGTCTGAAGGTAGGATTTCAATATATCAGCGTCCCGTCTTCGTGGTCTTGTTAACGCTTTAAAATTTAATTTTTTAACTGCCCTCAATAGTTCTGTGTAAACTTCCTGAAAAGACATATCGTGACAAATATTTTGATCAAAATAACGAATTTAATTCTTATGAATTTCATGGGAATAACAAATATATATATATATATATATATATATATAATATGTATATATATATATATATATATATATATGATATATATAAAGGCCAATTTAACTGATCGCAGATATGGACAAACTTGAAAGGATTACTGGAGCAGGAGCTTGAGCAGAGAAAATGTTCTAAAATCTATAATTTTGCCATACAGGTTTAACCCCCGTTTCCGGTAGGTGAAGTTATTCAGTTTACTCGCACCTTCTCCACAATCACGAATTCTAATCTGGATAATGTCCGATTTAGTCGAAATAAAGCTTAGAAAAGAGACTAAAAATGTCTTAATTTTAATCACGACAATATTTTTTCCAAAGACAAAAATCAGAGGAATTTCTAGTTTTTACTGATCATTGAAATTAAAGAGACCACAGGGACATATACCGAATCCATCACCTCTTCGATGAGATAACATTAATAAGTTTCATTTTCTTGTTGTTTAATAAAAACAGTAGGCTTTAAAATATTCATTTTTTCTGGGTCATGCAGACGCTTTTTGGTTACTTCGTCTACGTCTGTTTGTTTAGATTAGTAATTTAGATGTACAAAATCAAGCCAATCAACCGATGACGAAACCTTCCAGGATTTGTTGAATTTAGATAGATTAAAGTGTAGCAAAAAGCGATAAAAGTCTGTCGATTTTGATAAAAGTGGCATAATTTGCGTATACATAAAGAGAAATAATTGTGGGATGAAGCCAACTACGAAACAAGTGGGTCATTCCTCATTGTGCTATTGCCGGACTGTCACCTACCGAATCTAACTTTTCACTGAGTAATGCAAATTTTCGTAATCCAAAGAAATGACTTGAATGTTTCAGACAAACTTGTTTTAAGAGACTAAGGTCATATTCAAGTACTGACGTGGGTGCATTTTCCTACGAAAATGTAGATGGGAACCCTGCTACTCTCTGTCGACCTCACACATTTTTTGAACATAGTATGCGTATACATCTTAGCATGGTATACGTATAAATCTTAACATGGCATGCGCATGTATATTAACATGTTATGCGTACACATCTGAACATGGGATGCGTACACATCTAAACATGGTGTGTATATAAATCTTAACATGGTATGCGACTGCGCAAACATCTTAACATAGTATACATATGAATCTTAACATGATATGCGTACACATCTTAACATAGTATGCGTACACATCTTAACATAGTATGCGTACACATCTTAACATGGTATGCATACACATATTAAAAATCCTTGCCTTGGTACGCCAGTGAAGATATTCCAGTTTTAATTACTTTTGATGCATTCCCATGAATGTTGCGATTTGTGCAGTGCAGTAATTTTTGTATCAGTTTGGTATACGAAATAAAAATAAACCCATAATTCGATGCTGACCATGTATATGAACAAAAATAATAAGTTTACTCATTCTTATATCCATCTCAATACACCATGTAAGTGTAAACTGAGAAATTATCCGAGAATTAAAAACTGTCAATAATTCGAGTCCATCTGCTAACAACACAGACTCGATTCTGCCGTCGTATTATGTGCCAGCAGATCATGGTCTATGTTGCTTGTTCTAATAATAACTCCTAACAAAACACATAGATCCACTTCTGCCGGCGCATCATCCGACGGCAGATCTGGGTCCGTGCAATTTGCAATTGGACTCGACTTATAAACGAGAAAATGCGATATATTTTTGATCTTTCATATGTTGCACAATTACATGGCTTAACCGAAGTTTTATTATTATACCTAATATATAGCAATATTTGTAATATCAGTTGAACATTATAACTTTCTCGTTACAGCAATAATGTTACTCACAACTCTTTTGTCTATAGATTCTTTCGAATACGATTCAAGTTTGTCGTCAAACTGATGATCCCCAACGAGAGTTGAAAATTCAGGATATTCTCTTTTCGTGATATGAAACAGTGTTTCCTCTAACTGATGTAATTTGTCGTCCTCTGAAGTAACTGAAATAAAATAGATGTGCGTCTTAACAGTTATATTTTGTCCAGTAAGTCATACAATTCGTTTGGAAATAGGGTTGACAAATGTGATATACAATATGCAATTCATTTGCAGGTTCAGGCAATTACTGAATGACAACACACATTTCTGCTCCTTCCTCCCCCTTACCCGCCACCCCCCCCCCGAAAACACTTCGCAAAACTAAAAGCATCATCGGGGATTTACGCAAGTAAGTTAACGGGGTTTTTAAAACAGTACAAACTTGTGAAAATGCTAGCACATCAGAGTTGAAGAATCACAGGACATCTTTCCTAAATAGAAATATAGTCAAATTAAAACAATATCTTAATACATTGTTTTTCACTTTGAGCTCCGTCGAATCATTAAGAGACCACTCCGGTGGCCTAGTGCTAAAGCGTCCACCTCGGATGCGGGAGGTCGCGGGTTGGAACCCCCACCCAGCCATACGAAAGACTTTAAAAAATGGTACTAACAGTTGCCTCGCTCCGCGCTCAGCATTAAGAGGTTATATTTAGGACTGTTCGGCCTGGTGTCACAATAATGTGACTGGGTGGGACATCATACTAAATGTCTGCGACATGATGCCCCAGTGCTAGACATCACTATAAACTTCCACGCTAGCGATATGACTGAAAAATTGTTAAAGCTACGTAAAAATCCAAATCACACACACACACACACACACACACACACACACACACACACACACACACACACACACACACACACACACACACACACACACACAGAATCATTAAGGCCTTGAAGGTGGTGATAAAACGAAAATTGTTAAAAACAAAAATGTAAGGCTTAGTAGTTGCAAATGTCACAAAAGAGATTAAAATCGGCAATCTAAATGTCATTACAAAAATCACAATTAGATATGTCCTTCTCGTTCTTGAGATCAGCAAAAATTGAGAATTTCGAAACAAATTATTGAAAATAAACAAAACTAGAAAAAGCTAGCTGATTGAAAATGTCAAATCGAAATAGATGTTTACAATAGTAAAAATTAACTGCGTACAATAGAAGAATTCAGATGCTTACAATAGTGAAATTCAGATGTTTACAATAGTAGAATTCAGATGCTTACAATAGTAAAGTTCAGATGTTTACAATAGTAGAATTCAGATGCTTACAATAGTAAAGTTCAGATGTTTACAATAGTAGAATTCAGATGCTTACAATAGTAAATTCAGATGCTTACAATAGTAGAATTCAGATGCTTACAATAGTAAAGTTCAGATGTTTACAATAGTAGAATTCAGATGCTTACAATAGTAAATTCAGATGCTTACAATAGTAAATATCACTCGAGACACAAAGCCGTGAACTGTTGGATAATCTGAACAAGATGCAATGAAATCCTTATCACCACTTGATATGTTATCAGGTTAAATATACCTAAAACAGTAACTCTGAATGAAAATTGTTAACCCCCCCCCCCATATTATAATATAATAATAGAATAATATAGTAAATATCTTAACATTCAGCAGCCGAAATATGGTTTAAAAAGTACTTCGTTTCTTCCAGAAACCCCTGGAGCCGTATATTTCAGAATGGAACGTGAATGTGGAAGCATTATCTGGAAAACAAATTCGTAAAAAAACAGAACAAGAGGGGGTTTTTTTGCATGACTGTTCGCATGCGATGAAGAATGCAACTTCTTCTAGCAATGTACTGTATCATTCTGTTTAGATAACACAAACGAAGATACATAATTACCAGTATCGTTCTATTTAGATAACACAATGGAAAATAGAGAATTTCAAGTACCGATTTATGTGTCAGTGTCAGAAGAAAAGGTTAATTGTGACGAGAGAGAGAGAGAGAGAGAGAGAGAGAGAGAGAGAGACACACACACACACACACACACACACACACACGGCTTCGATCCCTATACGTATGTTACGGTGTCCGATAACTATAACCAGAGCTAAACAGAGACTATCAAATGGGTTTATTCCCACAAACCTCTTGCCTGCTTGTTTATGCCCCCCTCCCCCAAAATATTTCTGGATCCACCTCTGAAATAGTGGAAATAAGTGTACAGTTTAAAATTACTAAGATATGTTCAAGTTGTTAAATATTAAGCACACCTCAGTTATAAAAAAATTACGGATTGTCCCATTATTGAAGATTCGGAACTGTAAATCCGATAGTGCTTGTGTTAAGAGGAATCCGTTTTTTGTTGCGTTACAGATGTAGAAAATTTAAACTGAATACGAACTTAATATCTCATTAGTTTCTGTGACTTAAATGACGTCGTGAAAATCATGGCTGGCTGATTTTTGTTTCCTGAAAACATCTGTATATGTTAATGTTAAAGCAGATTCTGAACAAGAAAAAAAAAAAAAAGCCTGTTTGTAATGGAAGAAAATTTATTCTGCATGTCTTATTAAATAAAAAAACCTCACCGCTTGACATAGTCCCATCATTTAATAACGCAAATGTCAATATATTATATTAATTCGTGTCTAATTTTATATTTTAAACTAAATCAGTATATTGGTTGTTATTATGCTCATTATAGCTTCCTTATCCAGTGTTTGCCGTTTGCCTCATGACAATCATAAATACCTAAAAAAGGACCCCTCCCCCCAAAACAAAATATCAGACAGAGATGGAAGCCCTCACAAACATCCCAACTATTTTTTTAAAATGTTTATCCCCATTCCCTTCTCCTAAAATATCGAATCAATCCCTTCATTGGTGCGGATGGATTTCATATTATAGGGAAACTGATTGACGAACAAAAGACAGGACTGCCTGACGCATGGAACCCCTAACGGACGGATTTACGAACATGAGCAGTCGCATTAAACCCGCAAAATGAGGATATAATCAAATAAATTCGAAACATTAGTCAAATTATTCACTGTTATTTATCCCTCCTTTTCATTATGATCTAACAAGAATATATAATTATTTAAAAGTACCGTATATACTGGCTTATAATTTGGGTCCATCTGGAAACAACACAGTATGTAATCCGAAGTCGCATGCAGATCAGAGTCCATATTAGGTCTGTGCACTTGCTGGACTCGACTTCTAAGCTAGTACATTCGATAGGTAGTCTCAATAATACTTCTCTTTTCTATTTATTTTGATATTTATTGTATTCACTGATGATATTGATTTTATATAATGCATTAAAGCTGGATAGTTGGAATGAGCTTTTATCCTATCCTTTAGCAAATATATTATTCTGTCGGCAAGACGTGATCTAATTAAGTAGTGTTCTTACGTAATTACATAATTGTCAGATTTGTTAAAAAGCCAATATTCTGTAGTCACCATGGTCGATGAAACTTTTGCCGTTAAAAAGAAAGCAACCCAGCACTAATGTAAGTTGTGTCCAGAACGCAGGATTTTTACCTGTCCTTGGAACGAGTGAATTGCAACAGATACTTGTACCTGTCAATACAGAACACTTATCCACTACACTACACACGCTCTAACTAAAATTGCACAGACACGCAAAGTAAGCTTGATGCTAAAATGTGTCCAAACCAAGCAAATTCTATGTTCGGAGCGAGTTCAAAACCTCTTAGATAAACATACAAGAGTCCCTCGAAGGGAGTGACGCTCTAGTGGGCAAAATGGAATTCAAATTCATTTCTTCCTTTTAACTTCTGAGTATTGAAACCATATTTGATTTTTTTTTTCAGCAATAACGTGATTTTCAAATTAGTTGCTGTTGTACACACATTAGAGGTCAGTTTGGCACCATTTTCATTTACGATAAAGTGGTTATCATTAGAAGTCTTTTAATGAAAGCCCCATGTCATAAAGATCGTCCATTCATGGGTGTATTGGCAAGATTATTTGAAGACAGCTGTCATGACAGTTATATTGGATGTACGACTGACACCATTTTTATTCATGGCCATCAAGAGATCATAAGAAGTCTATAGCTGAAAAAAAACCCCACGTTAATATAGCTATCAATTTGGGAAGAGGAGAGATAACAATATTTTCACTGGATGACTTTCTATTCAGGAGTTCCAATACCAAGGTTTCCAAGAGGGTTGCTCTGACAACCATACTGGTCATCAGGTATGCGCCATTTTCATTTAAAATCTACTGGACATGAAAAGAAGTCTTCTGATGAAAAGCGCCCAATTATACGGTATTTCTGTTTATAGAGTTATGATAACAAGATTTGTATGATGGCTGCCATGGTGGCCATATTGGATGTCAGACTGGCATCACTTTTATTCGTGTCTAGCTAGACATGATAAGAAGTATTTTAGAGAAAAACCCGTGCTGATAAGACCCTCCATTCAGGAGAAGTAGCAATAACAAGATGTAAAAGGTGGCCGTCGCGGCGGCCATATTTGATGCCCGAGCAGCACCAGTTTCAGTTAGGACCAGCTATACAATAGGATAAATGTATGTATAAAGTTATTAAGGCAATTGTCCTAACGAACGGACATAAGATGACGTACCATCCCATAAGCTTTTCTGGTCTATGACCAGTAGAGCTAATAATTCAAGTCAAGGTTTATTTCTCACCTAGCTCACTGATGGCATTTTGAGTGACTCTTTTCAGTAATATTTTAATGTGGAGAGTTGTATTTTCAACAAATATATCACACATCTTCGTGAATTACACACGAGGGAAGCTAAGAACAAGAGACTGTCACAATGAAACTTTCCTTCTGGACAAACATTGTTAAGTTTCCTGCCGATCACCGGAAGCTTCAGGATTGCAGTTTTTATTAATACTTTTTCTTGCCAAAGGTAAAACAATACATTTTTATTAGTATATAACTACTTTTCACGCAAAAAATTCTCTCAAAGAAAAATTCATACCGTCTCTGCAACATTAACCAACTTACATGCGAAGTAATCCATTTCTGTCAGACCTCCATTACTAGAAAACCACTCAAGAGCACCTTTCAAATTATTATTTCCGATTGGCAAAAAAGAATTGAATGTTCTTACGTCATGACCCAGATAAAGTGCAACCAGTCAGCTAGTGTTGCAGCATTATGTGCTTTATAAATAGATTACAATGGCAAATGTAAATTAGCCAAATTTGTCCTGTGTAAATTAACTACACACTTAAAACATCTGCTGTTGTGTCCTCTCTTTGAATGCCTGCCCAGTCTTCCAACCACTAGTGACCCGGGACGACGTAGCACTGACCAGACGAAAACTCACAAAACTTTGACATTTTCTAGCTCTTATTTAATCACATATATCTATTCCTAAAGGCACGAAATAGCTTGTTGAAAACAAAGTGTCTCCACATTAAAATGATGCCAAATATGAATTCCATTAAGAAATAAAGGTCTAGGTTTGACACAGCACCTTCTGTATTTGGTATACACACCCTACACCAGTCTCTTCTTCTGACATATTTATGTAAGAGACCGTGCACTAGAAGAGTTTAAAAAATGAGTGTCCTCACTCTAAGCATATACTTTGCAAAGAGTTTTAAACCCAGTGTCCTCACTCAAGCATATACTTTGCAAAGAGGTAGTTTAAACCTGGTGTCATCACTCCAAGCATATACTTTGCAAAGAGTTTTAAACCAGGTGTCCACACTCAAAGCATATACTTTGCAAAGAGTTTAAACCCGGTGTCCTCACTCTAAGTATATAATTTATATAATTTGCAAAGGGTTTAAAAATCGGCGTCCTCATCCTAAGAATATAATTTTCAAAGATTTAGGGACTTTAAATCCCGGTGTCTTCACTCTAAACATATAATTTGCAAAGGGTTTAAAAATCAGTGTCCTCACCATAAGCATATAATTTTCAAAGATTCAGAGACTTTAAAGCCTGGTGTCCTCACTCTAAGCATATAATCTGCATGATTTGGACCCATGTTAGTCGACACCGTGTACATGTGATAAAAAAAATAAAACAAATAAAAAACTCGGCTTATTTTGTGCTATGATCTATACTAACAAGAAAAAGGCAAAAATAATGGATAATTGATATACGCAGGATGTTATGCACTGTTCAACTTCGGCACTTGTTATGAGCAGAACATGCGCATAGATCTTTTTGAAGGTGTTAAGTATCTAACTCCCAAGGACGACGAAGATGTACAGTTTTTTTTCTGCGCAGTCAAAATTTGTACCCAATCAGGAAGAGAAGGAGGACCGTTTTCCTGAGACAAATATCAATATTCTCGTATTGACGACAGAATATTGTATGCTCATTCTGCCCTGGAAATTAACTTAATTGAAAATGTCTGCATCAAAATGGCGATACAGGACTTTAATTACGATCTAAATCTCATATTTCGAGAGATAAAAAGGTTCGAAATCCGAACGGAAAGAGAATTTCATAAACATGAGATAGACGTCATTAGGGGTTAAAAACAATTGTAAAATGACCAATTCAAACAGACGAGGCATACGATTACAAATGAGCACAAAGCTCTTGGATAATTAGACGAAAAGAGACAACAGGGATGCAGATTTCTTCTCGTGTAACCTGCTGAGATGAGTGTGCGCGCAGGTGTGAGTGTGTGTGTGTG
>JAECUM010029090.1:0-68830 GCA_016617855.1 Megalonaias nervosa | reverse complement strand
ACATGCCACAACACTCTTCCACATGAGATATCATACAGTACACATGCCACAACACTCTTCCACATGAGATATCATACAGTACACATGCCACAACACTCTTCCACATGAGATATCATACAGTAGACATGCCACAACATTCTTCCACATGAGATATCATACAGTAGACATGCCACAACACTCTTCCACTTGAGATATCATTCAGTAGACATGCCACAACATTCTTCCACATGAGATATCATACAATACACATGCCACAACACTCTTCCACATGAGATATCATACAGTACACATGCCATACAAATACACAAATACAGTATTCTGATTTACCATCAGATTTTTCACAATATTTACTTTTCTTTTTTGATGAGATTCAGCAATTAAAAAATTTTATGGGTCCAAAGTTTTGTGATGTGTATTACAAAGTGGACAACCCGAGTAAGCACTCAAATTCACTGGGAATCATTAAAAAGCACTGAGATTTGACAACCCCTTTCAAATAACTAAAAAATAAAAAATAAAGATCATACAAAGAAAGGAGAATCCAATTAACCCTACCATGCATGGGTTAACTGTGAGAGCACTTTTGACAAACTGTAACTGCATAAGATGGGTAGCTTCCACTGACTGGAACATCCCCTGTTGATCCTCTTCTTTGTCTGAACATATCATCCACAGCTGGTAACCCTCTAAGCCCCATTCCTGTTGAAAAAGAAAAGAAACTAAAGAAATGGTGAGCATGCTGCCTCTCCACGACCCAATCCAACACAATCGTGGAAAGGACTACACAGTAAAAAAGGTACACAGCTCTTCGGACAATAGTTTGAGTACAATAAATGGTCACATCTTCTAAGCATGATCATAGTATGTACTCAGTTTCAAAGCGATCCACTAAATATTGCAAGACTAGTCACATTCACAAAATTCTGTCATATCCAGCTGTAAGTCAAAATGGGCAATAAAAGTAAAACCTATCTTTAACAACCTCTGCTATGAGCAACCACCTGTCATTTATGACCACAGCTGTAATGCACAGATTGATTTTATTATATAAATGCACTGTCATGAGAAAACTCATGTAGAACACAACAAGTGACTCTGAAGTTTAGGCAAAATATGCATTTGGACACTGCTGTGAAAGATCACATCACAAAAACAAACACTATTGACAATGATTTAGTCCTTTGTAAACATATCACTTAGTAGGGTCTGCAGTAAACATGCAGATTGTTCTGAACTGCTATGAATGACATGTCACAAAAACTGAGACAAACACCACTGACATTTACTTAATCCTTTGTAACCATGACTGCCTAAAGAGTAAAGAATGTTCTAAAAGAAATCAGGCTGGCCACCTGTTTCCTAAATTTTAAAGGTCATGTCGGTAGTGTCCTTTGTTATAGAATGTAAACCAGTCTAAAGTACATGTCACTAGCTGCCACTCTAGCTGTGTGAATACCCACTGAGATTCAACTGAAAGAGGCAAAGATGAACATAGTTTAAAGGTTTATATTGTTTCATTATCAATTATGAAAATCTACACAGCGCCAATAATGTCATAATATGAAATCATTTTTATGGGCTTTAGCAGTGAAGCAGTTATGTACATTGTTTGTCTTTGGAGTTAATCTGTAATGCTTACAGTGAATGAGGCCTCAGTCCTCATCTTTAATACTGGTAAGTGATAATAATTTTCCAAAATTTGATTGTCATTTCTAAAGGGTGTCATTTCTAAAGAGTTGTGTTCTTCTTGGTTTTGTTTGATGTTACAACAAGCCATCATCTGTTCACCTTAGTGCAGTCAGAGACACTCTTTGATTATAAAGTTAATCCATTTATGTCATTGGTGAATAAGAATGCTGATCCAAAGGAGCTTTGACTGCTCCAAGTCACAACAAGGTTAGAAGTGAACACTGAGTGAAGTTCTTACAAATAATTATATTATGATTTGGATGAATTAAATGCATAACAAGTACTTATGCAAGAAGAACTAGAATTCTGTGTTTGTAAAATAGCTCAAATGGAACCTAAGTATCACCCTGGTGGTCCAATCAGATCTGCAAAGCCACTGTAGTCATTGATCACATATGCCATCTCTCTGACAATTAAATGCATGACAAGTACTTATGCAAGAAGAACTAGAATTCTGTGTCTGTAAAATAGCTCAAATGGAACCTGAGTATCACCCTGGTGGTCCAATCAGATCTGCAAAGCCACTGCAGTCACTGATCACATATGCCATCTCTCTGACAAAGAATTCTGTAGTTACCTGAAATTTTACTGAAATAACCCTACTCCACTCCCAGGAGTATGGTAAAACTTCCAAAAGTGTTGGCACAATCTATGCCCAGAGAAGCCAAGTTTCAGATGTCTAGCCTGAATGGTATAAGGGGAGTTCAAGGACATTACACAAATATAACTATATAAATGTATGGACAGACTACATCACATGAGTATAAACTAACAAAGTGACAAAGATATGTTGTGTAAATCAAAACCACTATTATTATATTGATTAAAAGTTTGTTGCCCTCTGCCTTTTCATATCAAGGGATATGTAAAGACTTTTCAACCTTTAACTCTATACGGAGATTTGCTACATAATACAGTTGGCAGTAACCCACTTGCTGCATTATGGAGAGTGAGAGCTGTATCATGGCATAAAACTCAAATCATTATACAGAACATGGCAAAATGATATTCACAAATAATTGCTGAAGAAATACAAATAAATCCCATTACATTTTCACAGGTTAACATTCCTTGTACTTAATACCTTCAGAAAAGTGAATGTTGCTAGTAGAAAAGTTTCTGCTATAACACTTTTAAAAACATCACAATGGCAATGTAATTTTGTAAGTTTTGGGAGCTGGTCTATGACAGGTTGTAAAAAAAATTCTTATCTAAAAAGAAAAAACATGGCTTCACTAAAATTCTTATCTGCAGTTTCTGACAACTTTAAACAATGGTAGAAATGAAGGTAGATGAATATGATCAGTTGTTGTTTGTTGATATTATCAACATCAAAATTATATTTCTTAAACTGCATGCAACCTCTCCATATATAATATTAGGTCATTCTCAAATCTCCAATACCTTAAAGTAGGAAGAAACTACTTTCTTAAAATGAATAGTTTGGCCAAATAAAAAGACAAAAAAAACTTTTAACTTACCATACTTTTCACGGTAGATGGGAATAATTTTGATCCATTTTTTGTCAAACTGGAAGAAAAGGATATAAACGTATTCAGGGAAATAATAAGTGATGTGAAAACTAATGTAAATTTTGTGGGTATCAATTTTTGTGGTTTTACAAAAAAATGAATTCTTCAAATGGATGGGTTGTATGCCTTTAATGGGCAGTGAGTCCTAATGTATTTACAGAATGATTATTGTTCATTCAAAATTGTGGTTTGTTTGCAACCATGACACCCACAAAAATTGCTATCCTACAAATGACAGTGAATTCATGTCATGAGACCCAAAAAACACGAGTTGTGACAGAGGGCACTGTCTAGATATATCATGCAAGTCAAAGAGAATCATTTTAATGGGAAGTGAAAGTGGTAAGACAATATAAACTGGGACATAGAACACTGTATGGATATACCATACAAGTCAAAAAGAATCTTTTTAATGGGAAGTGAAATAGGTAAGACAATTGTTATGTATATTTAATTTAACTGTTTGCTTGTTTGTTTTAAAAAAAATTTATTTCATTACATGCTACTGTAATGTAACATTGTATGTTGGACTTGACCTTGTCCAAAACTGACTTCATTCTGCTTGACCTGACTGACTCTTTAAAAAAAATTTAAATTTCATTTTATGTTAACAACTAATACATAGCTAAATTATTCTCTATGTTTATGGGTTTAATATCAGGATCTTTATTAATAGAAGAAGTAAATATGTTTATTTGGGTCAAAGATTTGGACTTTCCTAAGTGAATTTTACAGGTTATGGTTTTGATTTTGTAAACACCAGGATCATTCTAGAAGGTTATTTTCCATTAGGTAATGTTTTCTTTTAGAAAATGATAATTTGTGACCTGAGGTCAAGTAGAGAACTATATAATCTTGTAATTGTGAGAACTTGGTCATTCATGCTTTAGCATCTAGCACTTTCAAGTTGTATTATGTTGTAACCAGTTTGGGCTGAATTTTATTTTCTTCAAATTAATGAATTCAAGTGATTATTTTCTCTGGAAATACAAAAGTGCTCTGATAAAAATAAAATTCTTGGATAAAGACATTCATTGGAATTTATACTGAATTCAAACCCAGAATAATATTTCTGTGATTCAACAACAGACTGTTGACACATTAGCACTCCACAACCTATAACAGACACATCATTGCCTTCAGTTTTTGCTCTCTTCAGGACTTGTACTGAATTTTATTCAGGACTTTATATTATTAGGACTTGTGTCTGTAATTCTTGGATTATTTTGGGATTTAATTCGCAATATTGTAAGTTATTTTTTCTCATTTTCATTTTGTATTCTAGGGAAATAAATTATTTGTTAAATTTTACAAAGCTTGTTATCTTTCACTCTTTTCTGTTACTTATTTTAAGAGCATAGACTCATAATACAATATAAACTGTGACACAGGGCACTGTTTGGATATACCATACAAGTCAAAGAATAGGAAATGAAGGGAGGCAAAATAATATGAGTTGAGACACTCTGCACTGTCTGGATATACCATGTCAGTCAAAGAAATGAATATTAATGGGAAGTGATGGGAGGTAATACGAGTTGGGAAGTATGGCACTGCACATACCATGTAAGAAAAAAGTTGCTTATTGGTGGGAAGTGAGAGGAGGTAAAACAATGCAAGCTGAGACACGTGGCACAGTCTGGATATACCAAGTCAAAAGGATGCCTACTGATGGGAAGTCAAGGGAGATTGGAATGTTACTACCATGAAATCATTTTCTAGGCCATAAAATTTTTGTTTTGCAGAAAATGACAACTTAGAAAATGACATCTTCAAATTTGTGGGTGTACTATACTTCTGATGGGGAAGTTGGTTCTACAGTTGTTATTATTTTGGATTATTGTTCATTAGGACTTAAATCTTTGGGTGTACATCTAATGAGGCAGTGGAATTATTGTAGTTCATTAGGACTTCAAATCTGTGGGTGTACATCTAATGGGGCAGTGGATTTTACTGTTCATTAGGACTTCAAATCTGTGGGTGTACATCTAATGGGGCAGTGGGTTTTACTGTTCATTAGACCTCAAATCTTGGGTGTACATCTAATGGGGCAATGGGTTTTACTGTTCATTAGGACTTCAAATCTGTGGGTGTACATCTAATGGGGCAGTGGGTTTTACTGTTCATTAGGACTTCAAATCTTCGGATGTACATCTAATGGGACAATGGGTTTTACTGTTCATTAGGACTTCAAATCTGTGGGTGTACATCTAATGGGGCAATGGGTTTTACTGTTCATTTGGACTTCAAATCTTGGGTGTACATCTAATGGGGCAATGGGTTTTACTGTTCATTAGGACTTCAATTCTTTGGGTGTACATCTAATGGGGCAGTGGGTTTTACTGTTCATTCGGACTTCAACTCTTTGGGTGTACATCTAATGGGGCAGTGGGTTTTACTGTTCATTAGGACTTCAACTCTTTGGGTGTACATCTAATGGGGCAATGGGTTATACTGTTCATTAGGACTTCAACTCTTTGGGTGTACATCTAATGGGGCAGTGGGTTTTACTGTTCATTAGAATTTCAACTCTTTGGGTGTACATCTAATTAGGCAGTGGGATTTACTGTCTTTATGATGGATTTTTGTTCATTAAGATTTCAAATTTGTAACAACAATGAAATCGTACAAAAGTATGCATCCTACATATAACAGTAAATTCATAGTGAGATTTCTTTATAAATTTTGTTTCTGATCTGAAATAAAATAAAAAGGTTACCACTAAAGAAACTATTTTAAACAAGACCTGCTCAGATTCCATGCAAACTTCCATCTTTTCTAGTTATTATATGTACATTTAAAGCAAATGCAAATTTATTTGAGAATTACATGAAGAAACAAAAATTAGTACACACAAGTATTAAAAACAGCACATTATAAATATGTGCAGAAACCTCAGATTTCTTCATTCATCAGTTGCCATGACCTTTAACCTGAACATCAATAGATTCTTTCTTACCTCATCTGTAAGCTATCCACAAAGCTTGGTCAAGGTCAGTGATGTAGGACTAATGTTATTGTGCAGAAACCATATGTCCTCTTTCAGTTACAATAACCTTGACCTTCTGACACCAAAACAGATAGGCTTCTTCCTTACACTAAGTGCAAGCCATCCACAAATTTTGGTAAATTTAGATGGTGGAGAGCTTGACTTATTGTACAGAAACCATTTTTCTTCTTTTAGTCATGGTGACATGAACCTTTGGGCTTTCAACCAAGGGTTCTTCATTACCCAAGTGCACGTCATCCATAAACTTAGGTGACTATAGATGGTGAAGAACTTGTTTTCTTTTGTGCAGTGACCCTTAGAGTTTTAGATGCCAAAATTAACAGGCTTCTTCTTTATGCTAAGAGCATACCATTCACAAAGTTTGAAGTGGGTCTGTGAAGAACTAATGTTACTGAGTGGACACCTTTTTTTCTTCTTCAATAACCATGACTTTTGACATTTTAATCTGAAACTTAATAACCTTCTTCCTTACCTAAGTACAAGCCATCCACAAAGTTTGATTTAGATATGTCATACAGAACTAGTGTAAATGTGCTGAAACCATTTTTCTTCTATCAGTCAGTGACAATGACCTTTGACCATTTGACTTCGAAATCAACAGAATTCTTCCTTACACCAGTGAAAACATCCACCAAGTATGTTGTTGTTGTTGCTGTAGGGTTTAACAACATTTTCAGCACAAGATAGGCTATACATGGCGGCCAGTGTAACTGGTGGAGGAAGAACCCAGGAAAATCCTGGGAAAAACCACCGACCCACGAGAAGCTACTGGCAAGTTTTCTCACTTACCCACGTTAGCCGAGCCTAAGACTCAAACCCATGCAGACAGAGGTGAGATGGCAGTGATCCAGAATGGTGAGCTCTTTAGACCACACAGCCATTTGGGGCCCCTCCACAAAGTATAGTAAACACCAATGATGCAGAACTGAAGATACTGTGTGTAAACAATTTTTCTTTCTCCAGTCAGAGTGACCACGACCTTCTAAGCCTGAAATTTGACCGGGTCCTTCGTTACCATTCAAGGAAGTCATCTGCAAGGTTGTTGTTTTTGTTGTTGTAGGGTTTAACGACATTCTTCAGCACAAGATAGGCTATACATGGTAGCCAGTATAAATGGTGGAGGAACCCCAGAAAGAACCACCGACCCACGAGAAGCTACTGGCAAGCTTTCTCACATACCCACATTGGTCAAGCCTAAGACTCAAACCCACGCAGAGGTGAGATGGCAGTGATCCATAACAGTGAGCGCTTTAGACCACTCGGCCATTTGGAACCCCCCATCTGCAAGGTTTGGCTAATTGAACTGTAGAGCAGTCATGTAACTGTTTCAAAACCAGTCACAGTAACCTTGACCTTTGTGTTTTTGAGCCCAAAATCGAAATGATTCTTCCTTACTCCAACTGCAAGTTATCTACAAAGTATGGTATGGTGGACAACTAAAGCACCAGATCATTATGGCAGGCATATGAAAAGTGGCTGTCCATGGTTTAAAAAAAAAATGTTTATAATCTGGGGTATGCCTGTCTTTATAAAACAAATGCAGCCTTGTCATGAACTGCACCCCAGGTGGCGCTCATGCCTGATTTTTCTTTTGAAAGATCTTGCAGATATACTAGATCTTTTTTTTGCTGTTTTCAATGATTCTGCAAAAAGGAACCCAAGGTATAGGAATTTCATCATTGATTACAGCATATTTTATCTTACCATTGTAATTTTTTTATTTTCCTTCTTAAGCATCGAAAGGGACTGATACTCAACTGTCTCAAAAGAATTTCCAGTAACTCCAAAGAAGACATTTCTTTTTTTAACTGCTTAGTTTTGAAACCATCTTTGACATTCCACAGCTATATATCTCAAATCAGATACTGTGGCAGCTATATTGGATGCATGATTGGCACCATTTTCATTCAGGCCAAATCAGACATCATTTGAAGACTTAGGATGAAAATCCCATGTCTATATGACCATCTGTTCTGGTGGAGTAACAATAACAAGATTTTCATGATGACTGCCATTGTGTTCAGATTGGGCATCAGGTTGGCACCATTTGCATTTATGACCAACTAGACATCATAAAAAGTCTGTTGGTGAAAACCACACGCTGATATGAAAATCCATTCAGGAGAAATGAAAACAAAGATTTTCAGGAAGTCCAATGTGGCAGCTTTATTGGCACCATTTTCATTCTGGACCAAGTAGACATCATAAGAAGTATTTAAGTGTGTGTGTGTGTGTGTGTGTGTGTGTGTGTGTGTGTGTGTGTGTGTGTGTGTGTGTGTGTGTGTGTGTCTGTGTCTGTGTGTGTTTTGGATTTTAATGTAACTTTAACAATTGTTTCAGTCACATCACTACAATGTCTGCAGTGTGGCAGTTTAGAGTGGTATCTAGCACAGGGGCATCATGCAGCAAACAAGTGGCATCATGTCCCACCCAGTCACATTATCCTGACACAAAGATGACCAGTCCTAACACTAACATCTCAATGCTGTGAACCTAGTGAGACAGCTGTTAGTGTACCATTTTTATAAGTCTCTACTATCACTCGGCTGGGTTTCAAATCAGTGACCTCCTGCATCCAAGGCAGATGCTCTAACCACTTAGGCTATCAGAGTGGTAAAGCCATTAAGTGAAAACCTCATGTCGATAATGACCATCCATTCAGAAGTAATAGCAGTAACAAGATTTTAAAAATATCTGCTATGGTAGTCATATTGGACGTCAGATTGGCACAATACTGAATGTCAGATTGGAATATTTTCATTTAAGACAAACAGTACACCATAAGAAGTCTTTAGGTAAAAATTGCATGATGATATGACCTTCCATTCAGAGACGTAGCAAAAAGATTTTAAAGATGGTCTGTGTGCTGTCAATATTTCTGGGTGGCAACATTTTCATTTAGGATCAAATAGTCAACTAGACATCAAAATAAGTCTTTGGTGAAAACCCCATGTCAATATGACTTTCCATTCTGGATTTGTGGTGATAACATGATTTTCAAGATGGCTGCCATGGTGGCCAAATTGGATATTAGATTGGCACCATTTTCATTTAGGACAAATTACATCATAATAATGTGAAAATCCCATGTTGATATGACTGTCCTTTCAGAAGGAGTAGTCAGAATAAGATTTTGCTGATGGCCAATGTTGTTGCCTTAATGGATGTCCAAGCAGCAGCATTTACACTTGGGACCAACTGACCTTGGGATGAATGGGTGTGTAAAGTTTCATGGAATTCTCCCAGTAGTTCAGAAGAAGAAATAAAACTGGTGCTAATGGATGGATGTTGGACAGAAAATGAATGGCCAAAGAATGGGCAATGGATGACGGACAACAGGACATTCCATTAGCTCTTCTGGTCTACAAGCATTAGTGGTAATAAAATAACTGATCCCTGGGTTAACCCTTTAGCTATGACTGCTGCATCTAAGTGTCACCTGTAAATAGCTGCTGAATCCCACTGATGCATACATGCAGTGTCGATAAGCCTTGTTTACTACCCCAGTGTCGCTTATGTGCATATAGTTCAGCAGTACTCAAAACCCTAGTGTCGCATCTATGCGGACGTGACCGCTATGTTAACTAAACATTGATTGGTTGAAAGTACAGAAGTTTACTTATTTTTGATTATCATAACCAATGAGAGGACTGTTTACTCAACATTTTGATACAAGTTTGAAAGCTGAGAGGTTAAATTTAGACACACTGGAAGGGCTTTCCTGCAATTTACGAAAGATGTATAGTTGAGATAAACAAAGATGGATTCCGATTCAGATATGAGGGACTCAGAAGGGTTCAGTGCAAGCGATATCGAACAGTTTAATGGATCATTCTTAGAAAATGGATCAGACATTGATGTTAGTCCTGTTTCAACACCAGATGTGATTTTGAATCGGATGACGAGGAGGACATAGTCCCACTTGCACAATGGAGTGTTGACCTCGCTGTATTTGAGATCAATGATTTTGATTTTCATGTTGGTTCAACAATCGAGCTTGGACCACTAAGCAATGAGAAAGATTTTTTTTTCAATTTTTTTCCTGAATGTCTGGTGGAAAAGCTTGTGAAAGAAACAAACAATTATGCCAAGAAAATGGGGGACCAAAAGCAAGACCTGAAATGGTATGAAACCAGCATCACGGAGATGTGGGCATATCTTGGAATACACATCGTTTTGAGTATTATGCAGATACCCAAATATTCCATTGCCTGGATGACATCTGTATATTTTGGGATCCCAGGAATACCAGAAATCATGACAAGACAAAGATTTGAAAAAATAGGGAAATATTTCCATGCCAAAGACACATGCATCAACCCACCCAGAGGCCAACCAAGACATGACAAAATTTTCCATATAAGACCTTTCTACGACACAGTCTTGCATAAATGCCTGGAAAATTATGACCCTCCCAAAAACCAGTCAACTGATGAAGGCACGATTGCTTATAAAGGAAGACTGTCATTTAAACAATACCTGCCAGCCAAACCCACAAAATTTGGCATTAAAGTCTGGGAAAGAGCCCATCCCCAAACCGGCTACGTCCATGAATTTCAAGTGAATGTTGGAAAGCCCGATGGACAGAGAGGGAGAGTGACAGAAGAAGGATTAGGATCTAGAGTGGTGAAAGACCTTACCAGAAAAATAATAAACAAAAACCACCATATATATATATATATATATATATATATATGGACAATTTCTTTTCAAATCCCCAATTATTTGAAGATTTACGTCGGGATGGACTCTTGTGTTGTGGTACAGTCCGAGGAAATAGGAAAGGAATGCCAGAACCTTTAAAAAAAAACAGTGGTTTAAAAAGCCAGGGGGATATGAAAATCATGCAAAAAGATACTCTGGTCTGTGTGGCCTGGAAAGACAAGAAAATTGTCCATATTTCATTCAATAACATGGATCCCACACAGCTATCCAGTGTAACTCGAACAGAAAAAAAAACAGCTGACGAAAAGAAGTATCTTGCCCAAAAGTTGCAGATGAGTATTTGAAAAACAAAGAGGGGGGTGGGGTGGATATTGCAGACCAAAACAAAATGCAATATAGTTCTTGCCATAAAGCAAAGAAATGGTGGAAATACCTTTAATGTTTTCTCATTGATACAGTGATATGTAATGCCCTAATCTGTATGAAAGAGTCACCAAATCACTAGATCAAAACCAAGTCCGGAAAAGAAAAAAAAGAAACACAGCTTGAATTCAGAATGAACCTGGCCAAACAGATGGCTGCTGGCTTTCAGGGAAGTAAGAAAAGAAAAGCTCTGTCCAATGTTGATAACGAAGGTTTAAGGCACTGGCCAGAACAGTTCCCGAAATGTGGGAGATGCAAGATGTGTATGAGGGAAGGGAGGAGACATGAAATTTTCATAGGATACAAACAATGCCAAGTACATTTATGTGTGGATAATGACTGTTTTGAGAGGTACCACTCTCAACTTTGTAATTAGAGTGTGGATTTCATTCATGTTTTTATATGTATATATGTAAATATTGGTTTTATTTTGTGGGATTCAAAACAGTTTACATGACTGGCATTTCTTGTATGATGGGATGTAGGAGTATATAAAGTGGAAATATATGAATAACAGACACTATACAAGGTAAGCTGTTTTTTATTTCACAGAAATCCAGCAAAAACTAATCAAATAATGAATATAAATGTAACCATGTTTTTATTATCAGTTTCTGTAGTCAGCCATGATGATGCTCTAGTATTCAGCCTAGCAACCAGCCTCAGTAGTCTCAGTAACTGATATGATAGCACTCAGCAGTAGTGAAACTGCACAACAGCTGTAGTAGCTAAAGGGTTAACCAGTCTGTGCATATTATTGAATTTGTTAAATTACATTATCTATGGAGAAGTCTGCCACTGTTAAAAAGAAGGATTACCACTTTCTATTGTAATAGGTTATTTCTCAAATTTTTCCATGAAAACTATTGGCATATTTGATTATTTTTATGTGGGATCGTGTAATCATCTATTAGTGGTTTTTTTTCTGAAGTTTACTCTCTTTTGTGACTTAGGATTTGAATTCTGTGCTCAAAACATTTTGAAAACGTAAGAGTGAGCTGCTTGTGTGTATTTAAGCTAAAATGATCATGTTTGGATAAAGAAATAAATTGGTGAGCAGACAAATAGAATGCAAGCTAGATGACACATTCTGCACAATAGGGCAAAAAAGACATAAAAAAAATACAGAATTATGTCTAGTCTATTCTACTGCTGCATAATCCAAGAACCTAAATTAGTCACTAGAGAAAGAGCTTTTATGAGTGTGATTATTAGACCTAAAGAGCTTTTATGTATTATTATTAAACCTCAAGAGCTTTTATGAGTGTGATTATTAGACCTAAAGAACTTTAATGTGTGATTATTAGACCTAAAGAGCTTTTATGTGTGATTATTCAACCTAAGGAGCTTTTATGTATGTCATTATTAGACCTAAAGAGCTTTTATGAGTGTGATTATTAGACCTAAAGAACTTTTATGTGTGATTATTAGACCTAAAGAACTTTAATGTGTGATTATTAGACCTAAAGAGCTTTTATGTATGTCATTATTAAACCTAAAGAGCTTTTATGAGTGTGATTATTAGACCTAAAGAGCTTTTATGAGTGCGATTATTAAACCTAAAGACTAACAAGCTTTTATGATTGTGATTATTAGAAATAAAGAGAGAAGCACTTCTTATGACTAGATGGAACAATATTAATGTTATGCAGCTAATTCAAACAACAAAACATAATCACAACAGTGGGCAAATGTTACAAACTTTAGTTGCTGGTAAATAATACTATTCAAAATAAATTTACTCAGTTTTCATGAATGTGCATGTCATACAGAGTAATGGAACGAATATTCAGCCAAGCCTACATGCATGATGATAATAATTACTCAACTAACATAAAAATAATACTTATTTCTCACATTCCCAAGTCTGTAAGATTGAGTTGTCCACTACTTAACGACAGGGACAACCTCTATTTTATATGATGCGACTGCTGTCTTAAATATTTTGACCTTCTACTGTGATCACTGTGCATACAAACTGGCAAAAAATCCCTGGCAATCAGCATTCCTTCATAATAATGAAGATAAATTTAACATTCACTTCAGGAAAGTGAGAACAACAATCCTTCATAACTGACTGATGTTGGATAGGAAAATGCCACTGATGGGAGGAGAATTGTTATCGGACACTTGGTGAAGTTTCAAACCCAACACGAAATTCTGACCCTTGGACTGAATTTCTAAACCAATATATGTCATGGATTCTATTAATCTTGCCTATACCTACCTCCCATGCAAGACAATGACAGAGAACCAGCTTTCTCTCCGCCAAGATAACAGCAGAGATTGCCTCTCTAATTTCTCCAGTCTCAGATTGGGATAGAAAGCAGAAAACAAAATAAATTAAAAATGATATATCAGGTCATTTACACATACCTATAATCCCCACCTAAGGTACAGACAAGAAGGGAACCAAACACACTCCACAAAGAAAATCCACCTTTCTCCCAGAACATTGCGAGAGCAGTTCCATCTGGTGTCCATTTCATACATCTGACAGAACCAGCTGCCCGTGAAATATCTAGAATGAAATTAAATATAATTTGGACATGTACTTCTTCCCTGCTTGATCAATAGGACGAAAGAACAATGTAGTCTAATCAACAAAAAATGTGCTCATGTAACACAAATGCCCCACTACAATACAAATCTTACCACAATAACAGAACAGACATCGATAACACTATCTGCTCCTAACACATCTGTAGGGGGGTATAATAATCACACTAGTATTACTGATTATGATACCTGCCTCCATTTCTAGTCAGGGTACATTACACAAATGAATTATGGTGCAGAAAATTTATTCAGGTTAAAGTAATAAACCTTGTGAAATTTTATGAACATGAATTAAAGCATAAAATGACTGAGAAAAGTAATCAATGTATGAGTTTGAACAGTAATCGCTGAGAGGTTACATTGTTTGCCTTCTGGTAGGCTCTGCCTCATCTCAATGACAAGCTTATCAACAAAATGCAAACCCCTTACTGGGATTTCCTTATCTTAGTGCTAATGAAACACAGATGCTGTAATGGCAATCAACAAAATGCAAGCCTCTGACGAGGATTTCCTTATCTTAGTGCTAATGAAACACATTCTGTAATGGCAATCAAGCCCACATACCTGCATAATCTTTACTAGACACCTGTAGTCGGTGGGTAGCCTCCAGTGTCCCTTCCAGCTCATTGATAACATAAGCCACACCAATGCCACTAAAAATAAACACATTTACACATACTAATAACACAATTCAATATCATGTATTTGAAAATAGTCTCTTCCACCAATCATTATAAGAAATTCAGCAACACAGAAATAATTCTATGACAATGATCTAGAATGAAATTTCCTGGCTGTTGGTAAATCAGTTTGATTTTGTAACTTTTTATTACTTATATTCCTATCATAAAAAATGAAAGACTCATTATTACATATAAGAAATAAAGCTGAAAATAGGAAATAACAACAAAGTAAAGAAGATAAACATAATAAATTGATGTATTATAATAATGTTTTTTAAATAAATTGGATGACAAACTAAAAGAGTGAAAATGGAGATACTGTGCAACAGTCTTAAAACAAGAATGCTAAATTTGGCAATGTTGGTAAAAAAATTCAAGCTACTTCTTCCATTGGTATGAAATTTACTATGGGGTATATGGGGCAACAACTTTTCATTTATCTGACAAAATTATAAATGGTCTTGTTTTACTATATCAATGTAGATTGTTTTAACAACAAAATTTTCTCTTTAAAAAAATTCTTCTGTTATAGAATCAGAATCACTTTTCTAGAAGTCTGCTAAGCAGAATCATTTCTATCAAATGGAAGGTTATATTGAATGCTGGATCAACTTTAGAAAACTGCAAATCAGTTTATGTACTTTTTTCTCCCCTATTTTGTTTCTGTAGCTCTATGTAAGATGCCCAATTCATAGTATTACTGTGCTAAGCACTATCCCTACAATATATGAATGAAAAAGGCTCAGCTATAATGAGGAAATAGTTTCTCACCAAACGTTTTTCCTTCTTGATGCTATAAAAGACAATGTTGCTAGGGAATCCACACTAGACACAATTTTGGTAGTCTGTCTTGAACAACATTCCTACCAACTTAGAATGTCTTTTTGAACAAAATAGGACAGGCAGTTGTGCAGAATTCTGCAAAAATTGTTATCCAACTGGTTTCTATGGAAGCCACATTGATGTTAAGGAGACCACTGCAAAACAATTTTGCTAACAGATGTCATATGGTTGTTGTTGTAAGGCTGAACGTCATTTTTCAGCACAAGATAGGCTACACATGGCAGCCAGTATAAATGGTGGAGGAAGAACCCGGGAAAACCTCAGAAAGAACCATCAACCCACAACAAGCTACTGGCAGGCTTTCTCACATACCCACATTGGCCGAACCTGAGACTTGAACCCACGCAGACAGAGGTGAGATAGCAGTGATCCATACCGGTGAGTGCTTTAGATCACTCAGCCACTTGGGGCCCAGATGCCATATGAAACACTGCTGCCAAGTTTGAACCAAACTGACACAGCTATCCTGGCAAAACTGAAAAATAGATTTTCCACCTGGTTGCTATGGATGCCACATGGTTGCTATGGAAACCACCTTGGACATAATTTTAACAGTGGATGTTCCAATGAACATTTTTGCAGTTGAAAATAAATATCTATCCACTTGGTTGCTTGGGATGTCACACTAATGTAAGGGAGGCACAATGAACCTGATGAATATTGAAACCATCTCTATTCCTGAGCAACAAAAAAGATTTTCGGATCTGATGCTGTGTTAACCATACTGAATGTAATTCACACCATTTTCATTTATGACCAACTAGATCATTCAAAGGTCTTTTGGTGAAAACATCATATCAATATGACCATTTATTCAGGTGTAGCAGTAACTAGATTTTCAAACTGGACAAAGTGAGAACCATATTTGGTGTTGGTTGGTTAGCTGTTTTGGGATTTAATGCCATTTTTTAGCACATGAAAGGATATATATATGGCGGCCAGTAGATTTGGCAGAGGAAGAAGTATCATATCTCTTCAATGGGCATTAGAGACAAGGAGCAGACAGCATATAAAGGTGAATCACATTGATCAGAAATCTTGATTTCAAAAAATGACATCGACAGGTGGAATGTAACATGCTAACCAGCTGAGAAAGACTAAATACACCAGAGGTCAATGCCATTCCTCAAGCATGTGTTGATAAAGCAGAAACAAAATAAATGCAACTCAATGTGATCTCAATTCTGAATGTAGGATCCCAAACATAGAATAGGACACACCTTCTGACAATGATATATAAGTATACCAACTATCATCCATTTCTCTTATACGGCTTGTAAATACCAAGTTTCATCCATGGTTTATTGAATTGATTTGCATGTTGTACTACAGGGTTGGGTGTGCCATCAGTAATTTGTACGTTGTACTAGAGTGTTTGATGTGCTGTATGTCACTGATTTGTATGATTTTCTACAGTGTTTGGTGTGCTGTTAGTGACTGGTATGTTGCACTAGTGTTTGGTGTGCTGTATGACAGTGATTTGTATGCTGTAATACAGATTTTTTGGTGCGCTGTATTAATGATTTGTATGTTGTACTACAGTGTTTGGTGTGCTATATTAGTGATTTTACAGTGTTTGGTGTGCTGTCTTAGTTATTTGTATGTTGTACCAGTGTTTAGTGTGCTGTATTACAGTGATTGGTATGTTATTCTACAGTGTTTGGTGTGCTATATTGCAGTGATTTGTATGATGTACCACAGTGTTTGGTGTGCTATACTACAGTGATTTGTATGATGTACCACAGTGTTTGGTGTGCTGTATTACAGTGATTGGTATGTTGTACTACAGTGTTTGGTGTACTGTATGTCAGTGATTTGTATGTTGTACTACAGTGTTTGGTGTGCTATATTACGTTGATTTGTTTGATGTACCACAATGTTTGGTGTATTATGGTGATTTGTATGTTGTACTATAGTGTTTGGTGTGCTGTATGTCAGTGATTCATATGTTGTACTACAGTGTTTGGTGTGCTGTATGTCAGTGATCTGTATTGTTACATGTAAGCTCATACAAAAGCAACAAAAGAAAAGAGTGAAGCCAACAAGCTTTGTAAATTTTAACAAAATAATTTATTTCTCTAGAAAACAATGGAAAAAATAGAAAATAGGACTTACGGTTTGTGAATATAATCCAAAATTTAATCCTGAGATTGAAAAATATAAGTCTTATCACTGAACAGTTCTAATTGAATCCAGGTTCGAATCTCGATGAAATTCCAATATGGAGGCAATGACGTCAGATGATGTCTGTACTGATGGTAACAGATCCTCGTTGAATCACAGTTTATAATGTTTCCGTTAAACTCCAGAATAAATTTCCACTGAATTTCTTTCTCCCAGAACTTTTATAAATATGAAGCACTTGTTTAGTTTTCTAGAGAATAAATTATTAAATTCCAAAAAATAGATGAACTTCAGAACAATCTGACATCAACAATAGAAAAACCTGGTACCCTCAAGGTGTAAAGATATGACTGAATAATTTTAATACCAACTGACTGTTTTAAGCCTCGATTTTAGATCACATGGTAGCTCACGTGATGGACTTAAATGTCCGCCATGGAAGAACTTAGCGAATCTTATTATAAAATTCAATAAGAAAAGTTGTTTACAAATTAGAACTATAACGCAATCAGAAAATGACCTTGGTAATAGCCAATCATTTTATCTTGATGTTTACGAAATCTATGAACCAGAGTGAGCTAAAAAGAGTGCTGAAGAAATATAATCTAATCGGGTCAAGTCAATTTTCCGAAAAAGAGATTCAAATCCAATGAAAATTATCATTACAATAAAATGTAATGAAACTAAAATAAAAAAAAAAGAATTTTAAAATTAACACACAAACAATTTAATTACATATATGTAACAGTATGTTGTACTACAGTGTTTGGTGTGCTATATTACAGTGATTTGTATGATGTACCAGTGTTTGGTGTGCTGTATGACATTGATTGTTATACTAGTGTTTGGTGTACTATGTTAGTGATTTTATAGTGTTTGGTGCACAGTCTTAGTGATTGGTATGTTGTACTACAGTGTCTGGTGTGCTATGTTACAGTGATTTGTATGATGTACCACAGTGTTTGGTGTGCTGTATGTCAGTAATTTGTATGTTGTACCACAGTGTTTGGTGTGCTGTATTACAGTGATTCACATGATATACTACAGTGGTATGCTGTGTTAGTAATTTGTACATCTTACCACAGTGTTTGGTGTGCTGTATGATAGTGATTTGTATGTTGATATGCAGTAATTGGTATGTTGTAAAATGTTTCATAAATTTATTATTTAATAAATGCAAATTTTAGCACAGCCTTTGCATTTGCCATGATGCTGCCACATAAACTTGCTTTGTACTGATGTCTGAGTGTCGCATTAGGAAGAATAATACATACTGTACATTTACTATTTTTTTGTTGGCTACACATTTTGTCTGGATACTGTGTTTGCAGCAAACAACAAATTATAAAGGCACAATGAGAAGAGATGCAACTCTCAACACAACAGGTCCACTTTCACATCTGAGAATGTCACAAACTGTAAGTACTGACAAAAATGTTTTTGCTAAATCTGAAAATCTGATATCCTCAAAAACAAAGTAATCCACAGCAGCCGATGCTTGGTGAGAAATATGCATACCTTTTGCATCCAAATGTCATCAACCTGTATCTGTGGTTGATGGCCAGACAGGAAGCATCCATAAGGTCTGGTGCCCATATACCTGCAGCTGCCTGTGTAAAAATAATGAAACTGAGAAACCAAATTTGGGACAAAAATGTGTTCTTAATTGCCCAAGTTAACATGTTCACAAGATACCTGTAAGTGCAACACAACATTTCAATTTAACATTCTTTGACCTTGAACATGTGAGCACTGAAGCTGTCTCAGACACTTTGAAGATATGCCCACATGTTAAGATTGGTTCACTCCATATGCATGTGCAAATTCTGATTGCGATCAACAAGCTGTTTGACTCCAGTCCACAAGACTACCTATCAAGTGGCTTATAAACCAAGACACTCTATCAATGTAAGCTCAATTTCCATTGATTATTGAGTACTTTTCTTTATCAAACCACATTACACATTCATTACTATGTAACACGGGGTGACCAGATAATGCAGGCAAGTGTGGAGCTTGTTATTTCATGTAGACAGATTGTGTAATACAGAAATTTGTTTAAATCAATCATATGCTACAGATAAACAGGAATAAACATATGACTGGTCTGGCACTGGCATCACAAATGAAATAAATTTGTAAATTACAGATTAAAAATAACTAAGTGATGCAAGTGAGTCACTCTTAGCATGTAATATAATAGGACTGTTTCTTGACTCTGAAATTAACTGTGTTTTATCCTCACCCCAAGTATTAACCATCCGTAATCGGTAAATAATACAATTTATTGTGCAGAAACCTTTTTCCCTTCATTCATTGTGACCCTGACATTTGGTGCTAAAACTAATTTGGTTCTCTACTACCTCAATTGCAAGCATCTGATAACTGTAGATGCTGGACAACTTGAGTTACTGTGTAGAAATGAAATTTGTAGCACAGATGGATGGACAACATAACATGATATGCTTCACATTGTGATGTATGTATACAAAAATTAAAAATTGCTGTGATGGCCTAAAAATCTAATCACATCATCCAGATATGAACAGGTCTACTAAATTTTATTTGTCTGTGTTGCATGGTTTTTGCACAATCTTTCTAATAAGCTTCTTTGAGTGGATATATAGAGATAGACAGACCAAATCAAGCTGCCACAGCTGCTAGCAGCAAGGCATCAGACAACAAGAACCCCTCAAAGGACTGATGTTCTTGTGGCTGACTTTTCATGAATAAGGCTGTTTCTTCAATTAAGCTGCTCAGAAATGAAACCATCTCTTATATTCTTGAGAAACTCCAACATACAGGTGATGCTAGATTTGCACCATAGATGCATTCCTGAGGTTACTGCATAAATAAAAAATGGTGTAAATCGAAAACTGGCATAAATTGAAAATAATTTTTCCCATAGGACACTTGTTCTACGTTTTTCAAGCAATTATAACTGTTTGCATAATTTTCTCTGCAAATGATGAGATGTGCATGCATAAACTATGTGAGCTGTGCTGCAGTCACACCACATGGTGCCAGTGATGCAAAAATGAGCACAGTGGAGTAAATTTAATGTTATTTCTTCTTTATAAATGGCGTTAAAATGAAAGTGTGTAAACTGAATTGGTATATAGTGAGCGACACCTGTACCACATTTGATAACAAAATACTTTCTTGCATGAATGAATTAAACATTCATAAGACACTGTAACTGGAGGACAAAATTCTTTGCCATGGCCACTGACCTTGAACCTGATATCACAGACAGAAAAACATTCATCTTGTTTCAGTCGATGTCAAGATATATATATCTATGCTAAATTTGGTTAAATCTGTAATATGGAGTGGGGAATAAAGCAAGTTATTTAATTGGCAACATTCAGGGTATTTATCAGATATATCCACAAAGTGATAAAATTCCATTCATATTTGCTTGTGTTATCATGCTCACAAGCCAGTACAGCTATAAACCCGAGTCAAGACCTGTGAAGTTAAAATCAATATCAGCATGCTATCAACTTTGGAAAGCAAATAAGTACAAAGTTTGGTTAAACCTGACTTGTATATGTACAAGTTACTGTGTTTATAAGCTCAGAGAAGTACACAGATGGAAGCAATGACCTTCGATTTGACTCCAATGTCAATTAGATCAGGTTTCCAAAACACCACAAAAAATATGTGTATGACATTCGAAAGAGTCAAATAAACATCAACATACATTCTACTGCAATGGACAGATGGAACTGATGTACAGAGATAATTACAACCATATGTTTTGTGCCCAGATTTACTGACAATGTGGTTTTGCACCACTATTAATGATTATTCATAATTGTTTTAAATAACATTGATATAATCACAATGATTCCGTAGCAAGCCTTTATATTTAAATAAAAATATTAAACATTAAAAAGTTGGGCCTTTCAAATTTTATATGTATGTATTATTCACATTTGTGTGATCCTGATCTCAAGAGTCCACCTCTCTTATAAGGCCACTTTCTTGCTGCAGAAAGTTTGTATATCAAAGCAATGATGCACTTTCAAGATAATATACAGGGCCTGTGTAAAGTGAGCTTCTGTAATCTAATTGATTTGATTGAAGTTCATGGCAATTGATATCCAAATTGATTGTTATGTTTAATCTTTCTGCAGTGTATCTTTCTTGGTTGTGTCAGCCTCTAAAATGTTTTTATGACACGTATCGTTTATGGATGATTAGAGTAATGATGCAGTGTAGATATCCTATCAATGATGATGCAGTGTATATATACTATCAATGATGATGCAGTGTACATGTACTATCAATGATGATGCAGTGTACATATACTATCCATGATGATGCAGTGTACATATACTATCCATGATGATGCAGTGTACATATACTATCAATGATAATGCAGTGTACATATACTATAAATGATGATGCAGTGTATATATACTATCAATGATGATGCAGTGTAGACATCCTATCAGTGATGATGCTGTGTACATATACTATCAATGATGATGCAGTGTACATATACTATCAATGATGCAGTGTACATATACTATCAATGATGATGCAGTGTACATATACTATCAATGATGATGCAGTGTACATATACTATCAATGATGATGCAGTGTACATATACTATCGAGGACGCAGTGTACATATCCTATCAATGATAATGCAGTGTACATATCCTATCAATAATGATGCAGTGTACATATCCTATCAATGATGATGCAGAGTACATATCCTATCAATGACGATGCAGAGTACATATCCTATCAATGATAATGCAGTGTATATGATGACACAGCCTACAAAAGAATGATGTTGAATTGTTTAGTTACACATTTTGAAACCATACAATGTTACACCTACATGTACCTGAAGAAAATCCATGACCCAGATGTAAAAGTGCTAGAAGAAATAAAGCATGGATATATTACTGTCTTGCTGTTGAATGAAAAAACCCATCTCATTATTATTTAAATTTGTTTACTTATCGGCAACTGACTGGCACCAACTTTTTAGCTGGTATATCTACACAAATTTGTTTAAAACAAGGTTCAATGTGTGTGTGGTTTTGGATTTTTAATATAGCTTTAACAATTGTAGTCATATTTCTATGACGTCTGCAGTGTGGCAGTTTACAGTGATGACTAGCACTGGGGCATCATGCCACACACATGGAGCATCATGTTTCACCCAGCCAAACTATCCTGACACCAGGCTGATCAGTCCTAACACAAACTTCTTAATGTTGAGCGCCAAGTGAGGCAACTGCTAGTACCCTTTTCATAAGTCTTTGGTATGACTCAGCTAGGTTCGAGTCCAGGACCTCCTGCATCCAAGGCTGACATCCTAACCACTTAGGCCACCGGAAAAGTTCAATACAACAAAATAATACCTTTCATACCTTTTCACAAAAAGGTAAATTTCTCCTTTCTGTCTTACTAGTTATTTATGTACTGTAGGAAGAAGCTGACTGGTTCTGATACTAGTTATTTATGTACAGTAGGAAGAAGCTGACTGGTTGTCTTACTAGTTATTTATGTACTGTAGGAAGAAGTTGACTGGTTGTCATACTAGTTATTTATGTACTGTACGAAGAAGTTGACTGGTTGTCTTACTAGTTATTTATGTACTGTAGGAAGAAGCTGTAGGAAGAAGTTGACTGGCTGTCATAGTAGTTATTTATGTACTGTAGGAAAAAGCTGACTGGTTGTCTTACTAGTTATTTATGTACTATAGGAAGAAGCTGACTGGTTGTCTTACTAGTTATTTATGTACTGGGGGCGCTCACCAGTTATTATGTACTTTTGACAGTGATGTATGTAAGGTGAAGTTGTTTGCATTTAAAACATGCACAGTGGAGAGAATGTTGGCATACCTCTATGCTACTTTGACGTAATGTGGCTGACATTTCTTTGGATATTGTACTTTTGGAAATTGTAAATGATCTTAGCACACTGCTAACTAAAATGACTGCTCCCTTGTGCTCCAAAATCAGCCTGAATTTGTCTAAAGTACACTATCCTTAGCACCTATTAAAATGGGGAAAATGAATTTTGCCAGACTAGACAATACCAGCTTCTGAAAGTGCAATGAATGAATTATCAAATATATAAAATGTAAAAAAAGTTATCAGCTCTTTTTTTTGACAATTTACCTCTGAAGTTCAGGAAGTGAAAATGACCATGTGGAGCTAGCACTTTTTTGAAAGGTGCACATCTGGAGTAAGGCCAAGCTGTATACTCTACAACCCATATTACACCCATCAATCATACACCAAAATAAATGGAATTGAAGGTTCTTTGAACAATACCTAAGATATACAAGGTCTTTTTCAAATAACCAGCATAACCAGTGAGAAAACCCAGGGAAATTCTTTTTCTTTAAAATTCTAACCCTATGCAAAATACGAAACTGTAGAGCGCCACCACTGTAGGAAGTTGACTGGTTGTCATACTAGTTATTTATGTACTATAGGAAGAAATTGACTGGTTGTCTTACTAGTTATTTATGTTGTCTTACTAGTTATTTCTGTACTGTAGGAAGAAGCTGACTGGTTGTCTTACTAGCTATTTATGTACTGGCTGACTGGTTGTCTTACTAGTTATTTATGTACTGTAGGAAGAAGCTGATGGGTTGTCTTACTAGTTATTTATGTACTGTAGGAAGAAGCTGATGGGTTGTCTTACTAGTTATTTATGTACTGTAGGAAGAAGCTGACTGGTTGTCTTACTAGTTATTTATGTTGTTATGTATATTTAATTTAATTGTTTATTTGTTAGTTTTAATTTTTTTCATTTCATTACGTTATTGTAATGTAACATGGTATCCTGGACTTGACCTTGTCCAAAACTGAGTTCATTTCTGCTTGACCTGATTGACTTTTCTAATTTTTTTAAAATTTCATTTATGAAAACAACTAATAATAGCTTCATTATTCTCTATGTGTATGAGCTTATTATCAGGATTATTATTCAGTTAAACAAGAAGGAGTAAATATGTTGATCATGGTCAGGGATTTGGAGATTCCTAAGTGAATTTTATAGGCTACTGTGTTGTAAATAAACAAGGCTCATTAGATCATTCTAGAAGGTTATTTTCCATTAGGTAACAGTTGTTTTTAGAAAATGCTAATTGTGACCCGAGGTCAAGCAGAGAACTATATTATCTTGTGACTGTCAGGATTTTACCAGTCATGCTTTAACATCTAGCACTTTAAGATGTATTATGTTGTAACCAGTTTGGGCTGAATTTTATTTTCTTCAAATTATTGAATTCAAGTGATTATTTTCTCTGGAAATACAAAAGTGCTCTGATAAAATTCTTGGATAAAGACATTCATTGGAATTTATACTGAATTCAAACCTGGAATAATATTTCTGTGATTCAACAAGAGACTGTTGACAGACCAGTACTTCGTAGGCTATAACAGACATGGCATCACCTTCAATTTTGGATCTCTTCGGGACTTGAACTGAGTTTTATTCAGAACTTTTTATTACTAGGACTTGTATCTTTAATTCTTGGATTATTTTTGGATTTAATTCACAACACCGTAAGTTCTTTTTTCTCATTTTTCACTTTGTATTCTAGGGAAATAAATTATTTGTTAAATTTTACAAAGCTTGTTGTCTTCACTCTTTTCTGTTACTTATTTTAAGAGCACAGACTCGTAACAATGTACTATGGGAAGAAGCAATTTCAGCAGGAAGTAGTATGAGGCAGTAAATGCTACATGTATAAAAGTTGTTTCTTCATGAAACAATAATTCCTTTTATATTTCAACACTAAAATGATAGATTTTACTTTCACGATCTGTAACCATGATCTTCTTTAATCATACTATACCAAAATCATCATACAATGATGGACAGATTTGTAAATTTAGGTTAATTTTTTTTTTTCATGCAGTGACTTTGCTAACAAATATAAACACTGCAATTTTAAAAAGGAGTGGAACAGATGTCAACAACTTTACTTGATGTCTTACAGATTTCATAAGGGACTTCATTATTCTATTGCTGACTTTATCAATTTCTAAAGTACAGCAACCTCATCCACCATATACCTACGTGCATGTGTGTGTGTGTGTGTGTTTACGTGTTGCTTTTACTGATTTCAATGACCATACATTTATCTCTCTGTGTGTTTGTACGTCTCAAACTTTGACTCATGGACACTGTTACTTCACAGCTGTATGCACATGCACATATTGGTGGTATAGAGACAACATAAAAATAAAAAAAAAATGCTTGAACATCAGATGCAAATGTTGTGTTATTCAAAAATTCTGTTCTATATCCATTAGTTTGAAATAAGGACAAAATCTGACTGAATTTTTTATTTTTATTTCTTTTTGTTTTATGAAATGTCATGATATTAATGAGAGGATAAACTTTCATTATGTTTGATTAACCCTTTACCTCATAGAGGGTATGGCTTTTTATGCAGTTGATATACATTTACTAAAGTTACACAGTGCAGTGCACTATAAATAGAACACCTGTTACTTATTTGGCTCCATACATATAGGCCTGCCTGTTAACTGTTAAGCAGTGTAGTATATGTTATGTCTGACATTTTACATTTTTTTGTACATATTTATTATGTAAAGAAATATTTAAGAGTAAACTCGGATCATTATAGCTGTACAATTATTTCTCAAGGAAGAATTTTTATGTGCTTTAAAATCTTTAGAAAATTCATTCACCATCAAGCCAGTGAAGCCGTGTGACCAACCATTGCTACCATTTCTCATACTCAAAATTTGTTTATGTCTACATCACTAAATCATCTGCACTTGATAAATTATAAAAACTCAGTGTTGCCTACATCAATATCAAAACCGCTACCTAAGTTATTGAAGCTTTCATAGTAGTGATTCTAATCGTGCAAACTCCAAAAAAGTACTGAACAAAATCTGCGGCCTCCATTATGAAGAGTGGAGAATCCAACCTGGTTACTTTAAATAGCAGATTACTACTAGAGTTTAAACAGTGATCACATAATCTGATGTAATGGTCATTCAAACTAATGAATGTAGTACGTAATAGGGGATTTTCCCCAAAGGTGATGCTACAAACACCAGCTCAAAATGGCTGATGTTTACAGAGGGCATCCAAAGGTGCTTCCATGAGAATGGTGTAGGGGGCATCCAAAGGTGCTTCTATGCTAATTGGGTAGAGGTGTTCAAAGGCGCTTCCATGAGGTAAAGGGTTAATTGTACTCTTTCGATGTATAGTGCTTGGCCTTGAAAATTAATGCTTAAATAATGAAATACAAGTCATTTGGGAAATATTAGATTATCTCACATTCAAGACTTCTACAGTGCTTGAACCAATGTATAAAATGGCTTGGTTTACAAGATGCCAGGTGGAGTTAATTCTTTACATGCAACTCCTCAAAACATGGATCAGACTGCTAAGTCTTGTTAATCTGTCTCAAAGACAAAACATGGTGTGACAGATGTTTGGAATCTCCACAATGTTTTACAACCCAAAATGTATGTTTGGAATTCAAAATGACAACGCAGATCTTATCCTCTCATAATGATGACCATACTGTATTTAAGAATCAGCCAAAAAGTATGATTTACCTATAATTAATGGTCCCTCCACAAAAAAAGAATAAATGCACAAAAATTATGGACAAAATCATAAATGACAAAAGTTTCTTGAGTATAAAATGTAGACCATGTAAATTCAACTCAATAATTCTATTACAACATTTAAACTTACATTCTCATCCCTCCTGTTGGAAGGGGGTACAATGAAGATGGCTCGTCCTGTGGACATTACCATGATGTAACCACCTATAATGGGACTGTACTCCATCTGAACCACATGGCCATCCACATCTGACAGACTGCAGGCTATAAAAATGGGCATTTAACTATTAAAACTGACAATTATAAGTTGACAGATTAATTAAGAAGAAAAAGATACTTCTACATTTAAAATTGGGATATTTGGTCACATGTATAATACATAAGATAAATTTATTAATTTATAAACATTTCCATACAGATGACGTCAGATACATATACTTGGTTTTTATGTTGTGCAATACACCCTAAAGTACTATATACTAAGATGGGGTACAGTAGATACAATCTGATAAAATTAAATACCCTAGTCCTATGTTGAGAACTGACAGACACAAATAATAAAAGTTAATGTTTTGGTGACCTTTGGAATTCCCCATAAACTTATTTTTAGTAGCCTCTCAGATAAAGCATTGCAAATTCTGAATGATATGTATCACTTTCAAAAAGTTGAGAGCTGAGACTTGATTGGTAAATCACTAGGTCAATAGAACATGACCTTTTATGGGCGTCCATCAGATCTCCACGTAGGACTGTGGAGATCTGATTTTCATAAGACTGCAATAAATATACACTACTAACATCCTATATGTTTAATATATGGATTTATCTACTGACATGTTCTCAGATGCACCTAACAGTTATACCTACATAAAAGTTCATGTAAACAGCAATGAAAGACCTTTCATGTTGGTACATTGTATGCTAAGTATGAAAAGCAACAGCATGAGACTGATGTGATTCATCTGTCAATTTAACACTTACGTTTTTTGAAAAAACTTTGTATAAAATGAAAAGCAAAGGCAACATTTCATGAAACAATGATTTAAAGTCAAGAGGTAAGAATAATATTTAGATTATAAAAATCTAAAACTATCTGACCTTCCAATAAAAACATCATTTTTTGTAAAGAACCAAAAAATTTTGGTAAGTTTTAAATGTTTATAAGTTATAAATAATTCTGAAATTTGCCCAAATCTGAGGATTCTCATTTCTGAAAGTCTGAGGAAAGAAAGAGTACAGAGAAAAAGAAAAGTGTGACATTTGTAGCATCACTTTAAGACATCATTGAGTTTAAAGAAAGCAGAATGGATTAAATATTTGCAAGGAATAGAGCAAATACCATAAAAGGAATATTATTTTCTAGAGAATCATCAATGGACAGGACTAAAAATGGACCATACTCATATTTTAGAGTTCTCATTGGAAGAGCATTTTTTTTACATAAATGACAAGAGAAGCTGTAGCAATTTACTTTTTGTGGTTTTTGCAAACAATGACAATTTCTTTTTTTGTATTTAAATTTTGTGAAGTGGAGAAGAGGGTCCAAATGTCTTTCCAGACTGAGAATCATTCTTGAATTAAAGCTGAAAAAAGAAAGAGAACTGAGGTGCTTTATGTCTTATCAATAAAAGTGTTATGATTTCAGTACTGTACTTTTTCTTAACTACTACTACCCATCTGCTAGACATTAGTTCTCAGACTGGTTCCCACGCTCATCTAGAAAAACCATCAGTCTCAGTGACAAAACTTCAGAATAATTTTTTAGCTGATAAGGTTATGTAAGATGATAAATTAATTATATGTTGAACATTTCTATTTTTAATTATAAATTCAGGTATGTAAGATAATTTGTAGATTTAATGTCAATATGATCAAACTTCCGATCCCAAAATGTTTTGCTAAAATCAAAACTGGCAGATAAAATCTTAAACATAAACCCCTCATATTTTAATATTTTAGGCTTCAGGGGTACAAAATTTACAGTTGCAATGTACAGGTAAAAACATGTACAGAATCTGCAAAATGATTATGATATATTGCAGTAATATAACCAGCCCTGCTGCACACAACACAGACATTACATGCAAAGACAAAACAGAAGATAGGCTGTTTGAACAATTCAACTACAAGCATGTTGTTTTAACAAGTCAACTGTAAGCTAGCTGTTTGAATAAGTCAGCTAAAACAAACTCTTCCAATAAGTCAGTTAACAGCATGATATTTGAATAAGTCATCAACAAGCATGCTGTTTCAACAAGTCAGATACAAACATACTGTTTGAACAAGTCAGCTACAACCATGCTATCTAAACAAGACAGCTATAAGCAAGCTGTTTGAATAAGTCAGCTAAAACATACTCTTCCAATAAGTCAGTTACCAGCATGCTGTTTGAATAAGTCATCAACAAGTATGCTGTTTGAATAAGTCAGTTACAAGCAATTTGTTTGAATAAGTCAGCTAAATATACTCTTCCAATAAGTCAGTTACAAGCATACTGTTTGAATAAGTCAGCTACGAGCATGCGGTTTCAATAAGTCAGTTACAAGCAAGCAGTTTGAATAAGTCAGCCAAAACATACTGTTCCCATAAGTCAGCTACAAACATAATGTTCAAATAAGTCAGCCACAAGCATGCAACTTGAATAAGTCAGCTACAGGCATGCGGTTTGAGTAAGTCTGCTACAAGCATGCTGTTTGAATAAGTCATCAACAAGCATGCCGTTTGAATAAGTCAGCTACAAGCATGCTGTTTGAATAAGTCAGCGACAAGCATGCTGTTTGAATAAGTCAGCTACAATCATGCTGTTAGAATAAGTCAGCTACAAGCATGCTGTTTGAATAAGTCAGTTACAAGCATGCAGTTCGAATGTCAGCCAAAATGTACTGTTCAAATAAGTCAGCCACAAGCATGCAGCTTGAAATAAGTCAGCTACAAGCATGTGGTTAGAATAAAAGGGAATTCATAAAAATATATATCACAATGTAAGCTTCTTAGTTTCTTACTAAATTGCTTTTACATTTTTAAATGTGGGGGAAGAGGTTGTTTCTTACATATAAGCAGTGTTTCATGTTTTTATGGATCATAAATTTGTTGTGAACTCTGGTCCAAGTCAGGCCTAGCAATTCAATTACTCAAATCCAAAATTCTGAATCCCTTGCAAGTGCTTGGTACATACCTCTTGACTGCTGGAAGTCTGCAGCAATAGATATATCCTGTAGGTGAAATGAGGATTTCTCATTTAGTGTGCCATTCCATCGTATCCGTAAAAGCATACGATATTCTGTAGATACAGCCAACTCATCTCTTATGCACAGACAACTGAAGAATAAAATACTGAATAATGGATACAAGTACAATAGTTTAACATAAAACATCATTATGAGTCTTAAAAACTGACTGACTTGGGCTTTAAAAGTAGATAATCATTTTCCTGATAATTGGAGATATCTTCTACATTATGGATAAAACATCAAACCTGTGTATTTTTAAAATCTTTTTTAATGGAACATATTTCCTTGATGTTTTTTCTCCAAATGACACTGGAAGAGGAGATACATACAAAATGGTACTCATCCATGAACATATATTTCTCTTTCAACAAAGTTTACACACTTTCTCTTTCTATTCAAATGTAGTGTAATATATCTACTGGTAAACTGAATGAATACACCTGGTCAAAAGATAATCTCTCAATAGATCAAATGAATACACCTGGTCAAGAGATAATCTCTCAATCTCTTGTGCATTTTCTGGGTTTAATTAATAAAACCAAAAAAAAAAAAAAGTGCTGGCCATGCCATGATGCTTTCAATAAAATATGATTAAATTCCATCCAGCAAGTTTCGGAGAAAAAGTAATTTATATATACTTATCATAATGGCGATTTGAAACAGGCATTTATGCCAGGATGCCTGGTGCCAAATTTGGTTGAATCTGGCCTTTTACTTTGGGATATGCAGTGTATACTAATGGTGGTCATCTCTGTTGGAGGAATTCCTCATTTTTATTAACTTCAAAGGTCTTCCTGCCAGGATGCGTATCATCAAATTCAATTGAGTTCTGTAGAATATTTTAAGTCATGTAAACTTTTTTTTATTTGCAGTAATGGCAGCCATATTTGATGGTGAAGTCGCATCATTTGTAGAGATAGGGAAGCCTTCGTTTTAGGATGGTCCCTGCCAAATTTGGTCAAAAATGTTTTTTACAGTGATTGAGAAAAAGTTTAAAACAGTAATTCTTTGCAGATGTATGACATGTGATGAGCACAAAGCTATACTGTAAGTTCACTTGGCCTAACAGCCATTTGGTTTTTTGCTTCATGTATGTCTGCAACCTTCACTTCAAAACAAAATGTTTACCTTGTTATACTAGACTCAAGCTGAATTTCACATTTTCTCGTGAGTTTGATGGCTGGGATGCTATCCCCATCTCCAGTTCCATTAGTCTCCCTTCTGAAGGACTGATTCCTAAAATTAATGTTGAAACTGAAAGCTAATTTTATTTAATGCATAGCACTTCTTAAAGCATCAAGAACACAATGAAAGATATATTTTGAAAACACATACTGTGAAATCACTATTTTGTTTTTGGAATATCTGGGGTGTTTTTGTGGTGGATTTTGTGGTTGCTACAGGCCATTAATTTAACGACCTGATAAACAATGATCTCTCTCTCCAGAAGCAATAGGACTTTTTTCCCTATAATGACCACTAAAAAGTATTTTTTCTCTCACAAAATATGAAAACTGATAATAAAGAAAATGTATACGTGTTTAACAACATCAGCACAATAATGACTAAGTGGTGCCGACTAAAAGTAACATTGTAAATATAAAAAAACTGCAAAAAAAACGTCAAGGAGATGAACTTTCAAATAAATGCTATCATGAAATGCTATAAAATAAAAGGTAAAGAATTTAATATTATTTAAAGTGTAATGTAAAATCATAAAGGTCAAAAAATAATAAAATCATAAAATAAAGGTCAACATTTCTTATGTAAACTTTATTACCATCATAAAGTCCAAGATTTCCTTGGTGGTAGATCATCATAAAATTCCTTAACCGAGTTCGCTTTAAAAAAATCTGTCTCAGAGGGTATTAGGTCAATAGACTCAACAAAAATAAGTTCCACTGAATGTGGACACTAGCATGTTATACACCCTGGCTGAGATTCACCCTTCAGGAGGTATGCGTAGTCTAGTATGTATGTCCTATATGTGACACGCACACTACCACATCATCTCTGTGACTTGTTCTATACAAGGAATGATGCTTAAATTATGCATTTAAGTTATGAAGCTTGTTTGCATTCATTCCACAAATTTTGCCAAGTATACATAATATGCCAGTTTATATAATATTTGAAGTTTGTAAATGAAATCTTCCATCATGCAATGGATAACTGCAAGGTATTTTTGGCTCCTTTATTACCCTATCACCTAAGTGACAAGGTAGCCAACAGTACTGAATACTTTCTCCACATAGTAAATAATGTTTTTGTTAGATTGCAGATATTATTGGGTTGTCAAATTGAAGGTTTTGCAAGGCTTTCAGTGTGGAGAGGGAATCAAAACAGATGACAAAATTAGTCTTCTTGAGATGTTTCAATGTTATTCAAATTTATGCATTAAAATTAAAAACACCCATAGGACTATGATTGGCCCAAAGTTTTATGTGTGTAGCTTTAACTAATATGGAGCTGTTCAAGTAAATAACACACATGCATACATAAAACCATACTATATGTACATGTATATACGTAAATATAGACTGTGCAACAATATTCCAGCACTATTTTTGGAAAGGACAGGCGTAAACATGTGGCCAAGATGCAACAAAATGGCTGCATACAAGATGCATACAATTTTGGAACAAATGTAAATTTTGAATGGCTTTCAAGTTATGTTCCTAAATACTTATGTGGAATACTGACTTTCGCTCTATGTTCCTAAATACTTAAGTGGAATACTGATTTTTGCTATATGTTCCTAAATAATAATGCAGAACACTGATGCAACCAAACTGTTTTCTCCTTCTAATATTATCATATTTAGTATTAATAAGTGTACGTCTTGGGACAAGACAGGAAAAAAATAATTTTATACATCCAAAGACTTGTATACACATAAATAATATGACCTTTTTGGTGTCCCAACATTTACAAAGACCAAAACAATTGACGATGTAATTATCAAGATTACAACATGTTAACCTGCAGGAACCAGCTCTTGTGCAGTTATCAAGTCAATGAACTGTTATGTACTAGTGTTTTTGCTTTTATTTTGCAACAGATGTGTGTATATTTTCATATTTCTTGAACACAAAAATTAAAAAAAAGGTAATTCAAGACTTTATATTCCACATGCCATGAAATTAAATGAGATTTCAAATTGTGCATATCATGCTTAGCATCACCTACCATTTACACACACTTATAAAAATGCATATTATGCTGGCAAATATGGGTCTTTGCAGTTTGTAATGTGGAATCAGTAGAACATATAGACACTGATCTGAAGGTGTATCATACAATGGCAGATCAGGGTCTATGTTGTTTGCAGCTGGGCCTGACTTATAAGCAAATATATACTGTATATCCTTGTTTATTCTGAAGAAAAAGAACATTATGATCAAAGTTAAATTTTTACCATATCTCCTTCCAGACTGCATACTGACTATATTATTACTTTATTAACTGCAATTGTTTCATATGGTCAAAATTTGCCAGTCATTTTTATTTTTCACTTTCCTACTACATGCTGAAATCCATATAAAAGGGCATGAATGCTCAATATTAATATTTATTGATATATTAATCACATAACTGTAATACATTCACATATCCTTCATATTCATTAAAAACTAATTTCTATCAAAATGCTGAATAAAGATCGAAGCAGATCATTATCACTCCATTTTGGCTTTGGTTTTTGACTTAACACAAATTATTTCAACATGCAATTTATTATACTTTGAATTTTTTACAAGCTGGTTAAGTGCATCATTTTGGTTATAACTGGTCTATTTGTTGGATGGTAATCTGTCTTTTGCTTTACAGCAACAACCAAAACCAATTAAATGTTTTACACACTGAAAAAAACGGAAAGTGGAAGGGATTTTATATAGTGGCAATACCCTTCCATTTTCTGGCATTAATCCAACCAACTAATTGGTTACAAATCTGAAAGAGACATACAGGAACAAAATATGGTTCATTACTGCAGTATTCAAAGTGGCAAACCAAATCAACCAAACACAGGCAGCTGAATAATGTATGCACACATGCTTTGTTAAGGGGGCCCCAGATGGCTGAGTACCTTTACACATCACTCACACATCTCACCTCTGTCTATGTGAGTTCGAGTCTTGACTTGACCAATGTGGGTATATGAGAAAGCTTGCCATTAGCCTCCCATGGGTTGATGTTATTCCTGGGTTCTTCCTCCAGTAAATATACTGGCTGCCAAGAATTGTCTACCAAGTGCTAAAAAAATGGCATTAAACCCCACAAAACCAAACCTTGATCAGAAGAGTAGATAAATCACAAGCAGCTGAGTAAAACTTGTTGCCATTCATACTATCCTTACATCCACCACAAACATGTTTACCATCTCTTAGGAGATCCTGGTCTGGATAATATTGGTAGCAATGTTGATCTTAACACTAAGGAGATGATGTATTGCTACTGGATCCAGGTTTCCTCGGGAATCAGCCTGAATTTAACTCAGAATGGAAGATGTTCTTTCAGTGACTGCACTGGGCTGTGGCAATGGCAATGGCAATGTTAATGTTCTTTCAGTGACTGCACTGGGCTGTGGCAATGTTAATACAATTCAACTGAGACCACCAAAAAGTTTGTTTCCTAACTATGGGTAGATTCTGGTTGCTGACTGCCACCAGAACTGCTCAAGATTGGTGCTATCTGGGTTGAGCTTGGGAAGTTCCTCTTAAAATGGGCTTTACAGGAATGTCTGAATGTATATTCATGTCCCTTTGAACCTGATTCCAAAAACTGAAATTGTTGTTACCTTTTATTGTCAAATTTTGTTTTCTATTTTGGTTATTTTGACTTTGGTATTTTAGCATTGGGAGATCATGCATGCTCAGATACTGACAAATGTTAAATATTGATAACAAACTCCCCAGTTTTATGCCACCTGAACTCTTTAGTAATGTCTGATACAACTATAATCTATTGACATCTTTACCCCTTCATGAATTATTACTGATCACACAGAGTGTAAATCCAATGATTAATTTTAGGTCTGTTGAATTTGCAACTAGTGTCATGGTGACAATCAGGTGATAACAGGAAGCATTTACTAGAAATATACCACACTGGAAGCAAGGTGTAAAATAAACCCTGGAAAAAATGTTCCAGAATTTTTTTTATAATAATTTTGAGTATGAAGGAGCTTTCAATAAGTGATGGGAGACACTCCTCATCTCAGGATGAAAACCCTCCAGGTCAAGAGGCTCACAAAAGTGATCAGATAAGTAACCTCCCCTTCCGGCAAGATATTGCCTCCCCATAGTTGGTATTTTTACTAGACTGTGCACTTTTACAAGTTAAGTGCACTTTTACAAGTTTAACTGACTGTAATGAAATAGTTAACAGAGAATTCATATAAAATTGTTCATTTATATAAAAGAGAATCATGTAGCGTTTGAATTTATCATATCTATTACCAGCTAAAAATTAACAGAGTTCATATATATTTACTAGGTCACATTAACAAAATACCAACCATGAAAAGATAACTCCTTGACAGAAATGGAAACCATCTATATGGTGCTGAAAGATAGATTTTGATATGTTGATGTATTTCACTGTAACTGACATTTTTTGATGAATAATTGTCTGTAAAAACATTTTATTTTTATCATACCTTCCTTCTTGTGTAACATACAAGCATTGATGATTTGGAACTGACACATCAAGTTCTACCAGAAAGAAAATAATGCAGCATTTTGAAGTCTGAAAAAAAGGAAGAATCCATTTTACTTACTAGCTTTAGAATCTAATCCATAAAACTTAAAGTGACACCAAAGATTAGAAAAAAATATAATAAATATAAAGATGACATCTTAATGTTTTATTACAAACCACTCAGAAAATGTGATTAAATCTGTCATGTCATTTACAGTAATCAGCATTTAAATATTTTCAAGTGGAGATAACACTTTACAAACTTAATACCTTTCTTAATTTTGATGATATTACAGATGAGGAATTGAAAGTTAAGATAATTTAAATTTTCATTTTACTAGGAGTTAAGTCCACTTTCTATTGCTTTTACTGTCAATCAAATACGTTCAAATTAACAGTTATCTTCCTATAAATAACTCATCATTAAAACTCAAGAATATTAATAAGACCAACCGAAGATATCTCCTCTTCAAAATATTTCACTTCAACATCTTGAGAAGTTCGAATTCTGATGCAATTTTATTTTAATTATATTAAATTTCTAACCCAGGGGTTGGCAACCTATTTGACTTAGCATGCCACTTTTTTCCGGATTAATTACAAAATGAACGAGCATGTGTCACCAGTAAGAGAGTAACACTGTTAAAATTGAGATTTTTGGCTGCCTTTCATGTGCCACACAAAACCTCTTGATGTGTCACCTTGTGGCATGTGTGCCATAGGTTGCCAACCCTTGTTCTAACCTACTGTCACTTAAAAGTAATCTAAACTGTCAAAGCAACTAAATTTGAAGATTATCAGGACCATGACCAAAAATAAGTTTTTTCCTTAGACCCAGTACAAGCAAATCATACAACTTGCAGCATATGGCTAGAACTTAACACGCTGTACATAATACCATTTTTAACCTTAAAAGCATTATGTTCTGTCCCAAAGAGAAGCCAATTATGAACTTTGGTTTAAGAAAATGGTACTGACCATGACCTTGCCATTTTGGCCATTAAGTTCAAGATCTATAGTGCATTTCTTCCTCCATAACAACAAGCCATCCTCAAAAAGTCTGGTCCCATTAAGTGGCATGAAATTAACATTATTTTGTTGAAATTTTTTTTACTGACCTTCTGACCCCAAATCAACATATTTCTTTCCTGCTAAAAGCACAAACCATTCATAAAGTTTAGACAAGGAATGAAGAAAACTAAATTTATTGTGAAGGAACTAATCTTCCTAATATGAAGCACAGTAACCTTTGAACTTTGATCTTTCATTCCCATGTGCTAAAGAAGCACAAAAATTTGGGATGCAGAAACCATCTTTTACTAACTTAGGTCACTGTGAACTTGACCCAGGACCTTCTGACTCCAAAATTTCAGTTTCTTCCTTATCCTATGTGCAAGCCAACCATAACATTTGTTTATGGCATATGGGTTAGAACAAAACTTATTGCATATAATATATTTCTTCTCCAAGTCTCTGCAAACCTTCACCTTTAAATTCCACATTAAATAAATCCCTGGTATTTGCTTATCTCCTTCATTTTTATTACAATTACTTTATTAATAACACCATTATAACTAATGCTTTAACTCATTAAAATTTATTTAATTTTTTTAAAAGAGAAATGTGCTGATTCTATTACCAGATATCAATTCAGGATACTTTCTGTGAATTTCCTCTTTTCTCCAGATCATCAATTTAAATCAAGTTCTGAATCACAATGCTCATCAAATTATGATATTCTTTCAAATGGAGTCTTTTATAATTTACTAATACAGTACTCTCTGACTTGAAGTTATGTAGTACCTTACCTTGCATACTGGTCTGGTGACAACAATGAAAATTGAATAAATCCTGTTTTTTAAGTAAAGCTTACCACAACAGCAATTGCTGATGAATCAGGTTTCCATTCAGCACTACAGAAGAAACCAAATTCATCTAAATTTCTCTGTGACTCTGTGTATCTGACTATCTGAACAGCTGGCTGCAAAATATATAATTCTATAGTATTACACATAAACAGTAAAAGTCTTTTTATATCAGTTCATAAATAGTGTAAATGAGACAGTAATTGACATATTATGCATTCCGATTCTGAAATAGGCAAATATAATTACAAATGCCATATATGCTCACAAGCTGAGTCCAACTGCACTTTACAGATCCAGAACTGCTGTTGCATAATGCAATTTCAGATCTCAGTCTATGCAGATGGAAAAGTATTATCATTACATATGGTGTGTTGGTCAAGACATAATGATCTGGATACATAATCTAAGTCTTCTTTATAAATGTGAACTTGTTCTGGAGAATTTACATAAAAGCTGTAATACACGCCTGGGCATGTAATGATTTTTTAATAATAGTACAGCTTGGGAAAGAAGCATGGCAGCATTTTCAAAGTTGTGTGATAGCAAGAAGGCTTTAATATGATAGCATAAAGGCTTTAATGTGATAGCAATAAGTTTTTAATGTGATAGCAAGAAAGCTATAATGTAATAGCAAGAAGACATTAGTGTTATAGCAAGAAGGCTTTAATATGATAGCCAGAAGGCTTTAATATGATAGCCAGAAGGCTTTAATGTGACAGCAAGAAGGATTTGATGTGACAGCAAGAAGGCTTTGATGTTATAGCAAGAAGGCATTAATGTTATAGCAAGAAGGCTTTAATGTGATGGCAAGAAGGTTGAAATGTGACTGCAAGAAGTTTTTAATGTGATGGCAAGAAGACTTTAATGTGATGGCAAGAAGGCATTAATGTGATAGCAAAAAGGCTTTAATATAATGGCATTAAGGCTTTAATGTGATAGCAAGAAGGCATTAATGTTATAGCAAGAAGGCTTTAATTTGATGGCAAGAAGGCATAAATGTTATAGCAAGGTTTTAATGCAACTGCAAGAAGGCTTTAACATGATGGCAAGAAGGCTTTAATGCAATAGCAAGAAGGCATTAATGTGATAGCAAGAAGGCTTTAATGTGATGGCAAGAAGGCTTTAATGTGATAGCAAGAAGGCTTTAATGTGAGAGCAATAAGACTTTAATGTAATTGCAAGAAAGCTTTAGTGTGATGGCAAGAAGGCTTTAATGTGATAGCAAGAAGGCTTTAGAGTGATGGCAAGAAGACTTTAATGTGATAGCAAGAAGGCTTTAATGTGATAGCAAGAAGGCTTTAATGCAATAGCAAGAAGGCTTTAATGTCATAGGAAGAAGGTTTTAATGTGACAGTAAGAAGGCTTTAATGTTATGGCAAGAAGGCCTTAATGTGATAGCAAGAAGGCTTTAATGCAATAGCAAGAAGGCTTTAATGTCATAGGAAGAAGGTTTTAATGTGACAGTAAGAAGGCTTTAATGTTATGGCAAGAAGGCCTTAATGTGATAGCAAGAAGGCTTTAATGTGATGGCAAGAAGACTTTAATGTGATGGCAAGAAGACTTTAATGTGACTGCAAGAAGGCTTTAATGTGACAGCAAGGCTCTAATGTGACGGCAAGAAGGCAAAAGGAAAATCTGACTGTTCTGGTGGCTATTCAATTCTCTATCAATCCTTGTACACAAAGTGTAAAACCATACTCAGATCATAAATGTAATGGCACAGAAATATAAAAAATATTAATTTAATTTGCATTTATAAATTAGACATTTTTTGCAAATTAGCTCTGAAGTGACAGAATTGGTAAAGAAAACCAAGTATTAGCTGATAAATGTCCAAAGCTCCATCAAAATCTTAAGCCATCAAACCATGTGAATGTTATCTGACAATCTTAATCTAAGGACTGTTATACAAGCAAAAGTATGTGTGTTCAAAATTTCATTTTGTGTATATACTTTCTTGTGTTAATACGTTAAATAATTGTAGTACACGAGTACAATGAACAGCAGTGTATACCCCATGTTTATATGCCCTACCTAAAGGCACTTACCACACTAAACGTAAAGTGAATAACTATTATTTTCTTATCAGACTTACCATGACTATGACCTCTGACCTTATGAGACCTGACATATATAATTTGTTTTTCTTACCCTAATTTCAAGCCCATCCACAAAGCTTGGTCAAGGAAATTATGACAGAAGTAATTCTACAAATCCCATTTTTCTTTTAGCAACAATAACATTTACCTAAGACCCCAACAGCAATAGGACTCCTCTGTTCCTTAAGTGCAAGCCTTCCACAAACTTTAGTCAAACAGCACATGGTCTTGATAAAAAATTATCTAAAAATTTGTTCTTCTTTCAGCCATGGTGATCTTAAAATTGGACACCAAAATCAATAACCTTCTTTCTTACCAAATGTGTACATGTATTTTAGTCCACAAACTTGGTGAAGGTACATGGCAGACCACTAAAATTTCTATGCAGAAATTGCTGTTCTTCTTTCAGTCAGTGACCCTGACCTCTGACCATTTGACCCCAACACAAACAGGCTTTTTCCTTACCCTAAGTACAAGCCATCCACAAAGTCTGATTCAGGTACGCTATGTACAATTATTTTATTGTGTACAAACCATTTTTCTTCTTGCAGTCATAGTAACCATCACTGTTTATCTTCGACCCCAAAATCAAGAGGCTTACTCAACATAAAAAGTCATCCATAAACTTTGGTGAAGGTACATGGTCAAGGAACTTAAATTTATTTGTGCAAATACCTCTGTTCTTCTTTCACTCAGTGACCTTGACCACTGACATTTTACCTCAAAATCAACAGTCTGCCCCCTTATCCCAAGTGCAAGCCATCCACAAAGTTTGGTCCAGGTATATAATGTAGAATAACCACTCGAGTGGCCTAGTGGTTAGAGCATTTGCATCAGATGTGGGAGGTTGCCGGTTTGAACCCCGGCCGAGTCATACCAAAGACTTATAAAAATGGTACTAACAGCTGGCTCTCTAGGCGCTCAGCATTAAGAGGTTAGTGTTAGGACTGGTTGGTCTGCTGTGAAGATAATGTGACTGGGTGGGACATCATGCTACATGTCTGCGGCATGATGCCCCAGTGCTAGACATCACTATAAACTGCCACACTGCAGACACTGTAGCAATATGACTGAAAAAATTGTTAAAGCTACATTAAAAATCCAAATCACACACACACACACACTCACATATAATGTAGATGTAATGTTAATGTACAGAAACCATTTTTCTTTTTCAAGCCACAGTATCATTAACCCTTGTACATTTAACCCCAAAATCAAAAGATCTCTGTACAAATGCAAGCCATCCACTTAATTCAGTAATTTCAGATGGTGGACAACTTGAGTTATTGTGTTGAACCATTTTTCTTCTTGCAGTCAGTAACCTAGACCTAAAAATCTTGTGTCAAAAAGCAAGATATCCACACAATTTAATCACTGTAAATCGTGGAAAAACTGACTAACTGTTTGGAACTTATTTTTCTTCTCTGAAATAGTGACCTTTGACCAAATCTTTTGCCCCCCCCCAATCAACTGGGTTCTTCCTTACAAGCCATCCATAAAGTCGAGTAACTAAATAGTACACTACTCGAGTCATTACTCAAACCATTTTTGTTCTTTCAGTCAGAGGCCATGGTCTTTGAGCTTCAGACCTCAACAATGATAGGGTTCTTCCTCAGCCCAAGTGCAAACCATCTGCAAAGTTTGATAACTGTTGATAGTGAACAACTTGTGTTATTGCACAGAAATGACAATGGTGTCATACAGATGGACATCATGATACATCCCTCCTTATGGCAGGCATGTAAAAAGGCTAGAGAGCTGGACAAATTTGATGAACGCAAACCTTTTTATTATGGGGGTGGATAGGAAAGAGAAGAATAAAACAATTACATGAATGTAATAGGGATTTAAAATTCAGAACTGGCAATATTTCTATCAGCAGTGAATAAAATGAGAAAAAATTTAAACTTGCAAGACTGCTTATAAGATATAAAAAGAAATGAATTGCTGACTCTATGTCAAGACAACCAAAGGGAAGAAGAAAAAAAACACTGATAATACAGACCATACATACACATAGGCAAGTTTATATTATAACAGCAGCTCAAATAGCATGAAAATCTGAAATGGAAGTCTCTGGATATACTCCAGACTTCATTTAGATCCACGGGCTTATTTTGATCTGGCCCTGATTGTTCCTGGTGGAGTCTCTATGGCTGGCTGCCATTGTGGCTTCTGATTTTAATGACTGATTACACTCGCGCTCCATTTCTACATCACATGTGCAACTACCACTTAGGACTATCTCTTCAAACATCACTAGTACATAAGACCCATCTCATTTAATTGTGTCCCTTCCAGCTGATTCATTGACTCAATGCAACATAAAGTCTGTCTGGTATTTCAACTTTCTGTCCATTGTCATTACTTTGTTTCTGTCCTATGTCATAATGATAAATTCATAAATATATTTCAAGAATGATTTTTTTTTTACATCTGATGATTACTGTAGATTTTTTGGTCTATGCTTTACATTGATGATTACTGTAGATTTTTTGGTCTATGCTTTACACTGATATGCTTGATTACTGAATTTGTTTACTTTAAAGTACACATGCTTGAGCAATGTATGAAGTACATGAAATATTTTTGTTCCTACTATTGAAAGTTTGCAATTATAAAACACACACATAAAAGGAAAAATCAACACAAATTAATTTGCTGTGAACTCCACCAAAGATTATATTAAATGCCCAATATGGAGGCTTCTGTTTAAACTTTTTAAAATCACCCATCTCTGAAAACCCCACATTTATTATCATACATTATTATAACTTTTAAAACATCCTTCCTTGAAAAATCCACATTCATTATCATACATTTCTACTTCATTGTTTATTGGTATGTATATTTGTATCTGTTAGTTTTTGCTCCATGATTATAAGTTATATATAATTGTATTTTGGGCATGACCATGTCCAAAATTAAGTTCATTGTGTACCTGACCAATAATGTTTATCTTATAAACAAATAATACATACTGATAGTTAATATTTCTCTATGAGTGTGGGTTAAATATTAGGATCATTCCCAATGGAGGTAAATATGTTTATTTGGATTTAGGTCTAGGACACTGGTATTCCCCAAGGATAAACCTGTTGTACCTGATGTTTAGCATATTCTTGATTATAATTTCAGTAACAAACCTTGTCTTGTTGACAACTTAGAATATTCAATAATGAACGTTTGACCCTCATCCTGGTTTAACTTCTGTCTTTTTTGTTTTTCATATTTACAAAAGAAATTACTCATTCTTACTTTAACATCTACAGCAGAATCATTCTTATTGTTTATTAAGTATTTGATTTCAGTGGAATTATTTATTCAAATCATTCTTCACTGGAAATACAAAGTACTTGTCAATAATTTTCTTGGACAGAAAACATTAACTTGGAATTACAGTGAATTTAGACAAGGACATCTTGGATTATATTACTGTGATTCCTCAAAAGACTTAACACATCATCACACTTCAGGCCACTGGTACATTTGTCCATTTGAGACTAGAGGCACATCAACACCTTCAACATTGGATCTTATTTGGAATACTACTGGAACTTAATTAGAACTTGTTCATTAGGACTGGTGATCAAACTTTTTGGACTATTTGGAATTTAATTTGCAATACTGTAAGTTTTTTGTAACAAAATTTTACTTTGTATTATAGGGAAATAAATTATTTTATTATTGTTGAATTTTTACAAAACTAGATGATTTTCACTCTTTTCTGTCCTTTAGTTTAAGATCATAGAGTCATAAAATTATGAATAACTTTGTTATGGCCCTCCCTGATATATCATAATAACAAAGAACAACCTGATGTAGAGATTGTAGCAACGTGAATTTGCAATAGGTTATGAAATGAATAGTGATCCTGTGAAAATTTAGAAAAACGAAATGACTAATGCTACACCTATGGTCAATACAATCATTTATAGATTGTGAAAAAGAAGAAAACAAATTAAATGCAACCCTTTTTCTTCAACCATAGTATTTTGTCATGTTCAACTTAATATTTGCTGCTTGTATTTTGTTGTCATAAACCTATAAAGCAAAGCTTTAATGAAAAGATGTGTTTGCAGTTTAAATTTCAGTACTCCTTTAAAATGGGGAACAACTTTTTCTTCTTCTCTCTTGCACACTTTCGCTGATGACTACCTAACTGTCATGTCTTGAACCTATTTTTAACATTTGGATGAATTGTGTTTGGAAGTAATTGACTAAAATGCTTGGAAAAAAATGAATCAGTACCAGGGCCTACCGGGAAAGCTCTTTACAATATTTCCCCATCTGACGCACATAACTGGTAGATCCCTATTTTCTGCATATTGCCTAATTTCTAAATTAAAACATGAAAATAATATTTTTTTCTTTCTGATCACAATTTATGACTTTATATTGCACCAAATCTTCATTTTCATTTAAAATGATCATGTTATCAATAAATTTGTTCATCAATAGCTGGTCAGTACATTCCAGAGTGGCATCATAAATAACAGTAAATGGAACCTTAGTGAAAAAATTTTTGTGCATTCTGACTAGCAACATCCAGAGAGTGAATAGAAGATTTTTCATGCAGACTAACAACATGCAGGGAGTGAAGATGTGATTTTCATGCAGACTAACAACATGCAAGGAGTGAAGATGTGATTTTCATGCAGTCTAACAATATGCAGGGAGTGAAGATGTGATTTTCATGCAGTCTAACAATATGCAGGAGAGAAGGAGTGATCTTCATGCAGTCTAACAACATTCAGGGAGTGAAGGGGTGATTTTCATTCAGTCAGACTAAAAACAATTAAACAAAAATATTTTTAAAAATACATCTTCAAAAACGTGAAAAATGTTGTTGCTTTGCATGTCATACTCATGGCTCAATTTTAACCAAACATCTCATAATTTCAATAATTTCTAAATACTGTATCATAATTACTTGGTTGATGATATTCAAGTTGTCTCAAAACAGTCAGCAGACACCAGGGATTCAAATACAATTATCTTAAAATAAGTCTTCCTTGATCACTAATGTTTTTACTCCTCAAGAATATAAAGGTTTTGAACAAATAAAAATTTATTCTGCATCCTTTCTGTTATTTCTACTTCTGACAATATGTCTGAAGTAGCTTATGCAAGGTAAAGTAAAATTCTGAGAAATGTAATGAAACCAGGGCCTGGGCAATATTACTGTTCTTTGGATCTATAATGAAATCAGGGGATGGGCAATATTAATTTTCCTTGGTTATATAATGAAACCATGGCCTAAGCTATATTAATTTTCTTTGGTTAAATAATGAAACCGGGGCCTGGGCAATATTAATTTTCTTTGGTTGCCCAGTATATAATGAAACCATGGCCTGGCAATATTAATTTTCTTTTGTTATATAATGAAACCATGGCCTGAGCAATATTAATTTTCTTTGGTTATGTAATAAAGCCAGGGCCTGGGCAATATCACTCTTCTTTGGTTATGTACTAAAACCAGGGCCTAGGCATTACTAGTTTTCTTTGGTTAATACCTGTGCAACTTGGGAAGGCATGGTTTTTACTTTGGGATGCAGTCTGCACTGCATTGTTACAAGTCTGATAGAGTACTATTGTATACCTCTGCTGCAGAAAGTGGCAGTGCACTATTACAAAATGTACGTCTCACTTGTTTAGAGATTTCTTCCTCTGTAAGGCTCTACATCTTCCAAAAAGGGGCACAATTAGACTGAGGTGGGCTACAAGGAGCGTGATCAGACTGATGTGGGCTTCAAGGGGCATGATTAGACAGGTGTGCTACAAGGGGCATGATTTGACTATGGTGGGCTACAAGAGGCAGGATTAGACTGAGGTGGGCTGTAAGGGGCATGATTAGACTGAGGTGAGCTACAAGGGACATGATTAGACTGAGGTGAGCTACATGGGGCATGATTAGACTGAAGTGCACTACAAGGGGCATGATTAGAATGAGGTGGGCTAAAAAAGGACATGATTAGACTGAGGTGAGCTACATGGGGCATGATTTGACTGAAGTGCACTACAAGGGGCATGATTAGACTGGGGTGGGCTACAAAGGGCATGATTTGACTGATGTGAGTTACAAGGGGCATGATTAGACTGAGGTGATCTACAAGAGGCATGATTAGACTGTGGTGGGCAACAAAAGGCATGATTAGGCTGAGGTGGGCTACAAGGGGAATGATTTGACTGAGGTGGGCTACAAGGGGCATGATTAAACTGAGGTGGACTACAAGGGGCACAATCAGACTGAGGTGGGCTACAAAAGGCATGATTAGACTGAGGTGGGCTACAAGGGGCATGATTAGACTGAGGTGGGCTTAAAAAGGGCACAATTAGACTGAGGTGGGTCTTACTGGGCATGATACTAGAATATTTTTCACCACTCGACCAAATCATCAAAATGAATTTTTAATACTCCTGCTAAATTTCACTGATCCTGCTAAAATCAAACAGAAGCCAGCTCAGTTTCTAATACAATATATATTATTCACTAATATCAACTCAAAACAATAACAGCCTGTCCTTCACTAACAAGATTTACAAATGAAATACCCCACTCACTGACACATTTCTCAGGATATTCAGTGCATAAGCAAAAACCTCAAAGCCTTCATGGATCATACTTCAACACATATATGTTAGTTTTTGCAGCATTTCTGGTACTTTCTTAGTCTCTTCTCTTGATCGTATTTAGAATTGCACTATCTCTGTCATCATCTAATTTCTGCCATTTTAAGGGTGGCTGCACACCCTGCAAATGCTACATGTTTATGATTGTCACCACAAAATGCACTTAATGTTTCTCAACAACAATATAAGTATTAGAAACATACTGTTTGATATAATTCAAGATTATTCACTGAGTCGGTGGATGCAACTATTTCCGATTACTAGCCTGTGTCTCTGTACCTTTGATATCATCAGTAATGCAATTGGTTCTTGCAGGCAGTACAACAGGCACAAAGACTGTATTCAGAATAATTAAACTGATTTCATTGATGAATGAATGTGTGGTTTAACACCTGTCCATTTCACCGCAAGCATTTATTGTACCTGGCGATGTACACGAAGTCACTAGGTACTCAATTAACACAACAATCATATCAATTAACCTCACCCATTAATAGGAATACCAACTCATGACCAATTCTTAACAGTTATGATTGTGACCAGTAATAATTTTCACTGCTCCAAAAAGATTAGAAAAAAAAATATGTTTCCTACTGCACTGGTTTTAAAATTAGGGTAGACTGATTGGTTCTTTTTTTTTAAACTATATTTAATATGATATTTTTGTGAATTTTTTTTTTTACCATGGGGAAAAAAGTGCTCGGGTCTGCAATGAGAAACGGAGCATCAGCCAACTAGAACCACATATTTTTTTGGCCTTGGTGATGGCTGGGTTTTGTGATCTGTAAGCAAAATTACTAACTGTAGGATAATGGATTAACATTACTTTTGAGCCTTGTCTTAATGAACCTATGCATCATGTATGAGGAGTGGTAGATGCAAGCTTGAGCTCAGAAAGGTGCAAAGGTCTGATGGCTCATAATAAACGCAATCCATTATTCTGGCCAGCCACAGAGACTCCACTGACAATAATCAAGAATAAAAAATAAGCTATCAGATCTCCACTGTTCATTTCCAAAGCCCCTAACAGGCCAAAAAATGGGGTAATCTACAGTAAGGTCGAAATACATTTGTAATATCTTGTTTATTGAAGAAATTCAAACTTATGTCATTATCTTAGAAACCTGAATCATGGAATAAGTAATTTCTGCAATAAATATTCACTTTTCCAACAACATGCTTGGAATCAGTTATTCAAACTACTCAAATGCTTTCAACAGCTTTCATTTCCACTAAAATGACTTTTCCCATTGTGCAGGTAAAGGCCTTGTTTTAACTGACAAGGAAATTGTAGAAACCATACTAAACAGTGACTTAACAAGGACTGATTCAAAGAAGGTCATTATCAGCCCTTTCTGTTACAAGCCTGCTGTACAGAGATTTTAATTCCTCATGCTCAAGTAACCACTGACCCTCCTGAATTTATTTTGGACAATTATTCCTCCATGTTAAGTAATTTGGAAAATAAATGCATGTACATATGTGTGTGTGTCTGATTTGGATTTTTAATGTAGTTTTAAGAGTTTTAGTCATACTGCTATGATATATGCAGTGTGGCAGTTTATAGTGATGTCTAGCACTGGGGCATCATGCCATAGACCATCTCCCTAGCCAAGGTTCCAATAACCCTATCTACACATTGGCGGATCAAACAGCTATATTGGTGCTTTGTCCTAGTGACATCTATTGGATTTCATATTCTGCCTCCCTCAGTATGTAATGCCAACTAACCAATAGCATGGTGCATTGTACATTGGCCAAAAACAGTGGTGGCAATTGACCTAAAAAGGATACTTTGTAAGTTTAACATCAAAAGTATGACTGTGTACAAGAGCAAAGCTATTACAGGTGTATTTGAGTGAAAGGTATTTGTGCAAACACAGACCGGCACTGGAAATTGCTTTTATATCTGTCCACTAAAGTTGTATGCTCCCCTTTTCTTGATCATGTAGGAACAGTGTTCAAATTTAAACAACTTAATTTTCATTGGATGCAGTGGCTTGCCACCGCATCCAATGAAATTCACAGACCAGAAGCACATAAATATCTACTCGATATGCCAAGGTGTAGATAGGGTTATCAGAACCTTGGCTAACAAAGATGGCCATAGACATGTAGCATCATGTCCCATCCAGTCACATTATCCTGATACCAGGCCAACCAACACAAACCTCTTAATGCTGAGTGCAAGAGTGCCAAGCAAGGCAGCTACCAGTACCATTATTATAAGTCTTTGGTATGACATGGTCAGGTTTCAAACCAGTGACCTAATGCATTGAGGCAGATGTGCTAACCGCTTAGGCCAAAGGAGCTGTTGGAAATAAATGCAACAGTGCTTTTGCTGAAAGTTTCATCCATAATTATGGATCATGGGTTCTTGATTACTGCCCATGCTAATCAAAATCAGTAAGACATTTCTGTTAGCCAATGAAATCGATCACCTTATCCTTCTTTGGCAATCAGCGAAATCTATTTGGTATGCCTGGTATGTGCTCATTTTAGTCTAAATTCATCCATAAAGATACATATTTACTCAGGTCTTTTTTATGCACCCTACTGGTGCCATGGAGGGAACTTTCCTGTGCCAAGATGAAAAATAAGGGCCAATGGCACAAAGGCACAGTGCAAAATGGACCTGGACCTCAGGTGAGACTATTTAACTCGTCGTTTTCCCCCTGCATTTTCTTTCCTCCACACAGAAATAATATGACTCAAATTTTCAATGTACCATCTATACTCGCTCATGAGATAAGCCACATAATGTGCAGACAGATCTGGGTCTGTGAAGTTTGTAAGGAGTAATCTTTAGAACAAACAACACTGATCTAATCTGCAGGTGCATTATGCTACGGCAGATCTGGATCTTTGTTGTTTGCAGTTTGACTCGACTTATAAGCGAGAATAGATGACACACAAAATTCAATATTTATCTGATTGTTTTTTCTTTCTTTCTGCTTTCCTTGCACAAACCCACATTACATAACATTTTCACAACTATCTATCATTCATTCAGATTAGCATAATGAATGATATCCCTGCTTGTACATGTAGTTCTAAATTCCCATCATGCAAAATGTCAATTCATTCCACAGATTAATGATTTCAACTCTATTCAGATCAAAATATAGTGCAATACTGTACATGCATCATGGATTATGGGCTGCAAATTCAATCCAGTGGACATGGACAGAGGGGCAAGGAATTAAGTGCCAACTAAGCAACAGATGTCCACTGGTGGATTTCCCCCAAGTCTTAAGGAGAAAGTTAGTCACAAACTTGCTTCCAGCCATTGAAACAGGCTGATTCGGACCATGGTTGATTCAGCCCAGGCTTATTCAGTCCAAATTACGGGATGATTCGGACCAGATTTCTGGCTGATTCAGACCAGATTTTTGGTTGATTCGGACCATGTGAAACATCAATAAGTTTCATTTGAGATTTAAATGTGACACTTACATTTGTTTAAGACATGATATTTCTCACTATTTCCCAGGTACGTTGAACAGTTCAAATATGCATTTAAGGAATCGATCATTAAATTGTATGCAGATTGTTGGGGACAAAAATTGCAAAAACATGGTCTACACAGCAATATATATATATATTCATTATTTTGGTTGAACAAATCTAAATGCTATAGTTAATATGGAGTTTGTTCTGATTTCAGCTTGAAATTTGCTAACAAATGTCTTATGTAAATTTAAAAGCCGAATATCAACTTTTGCTATTCTCTTAGTATGTCTGCAAAAACATTAACAACTACTAAACTAAATAATGTGTGTGTTACATAGTTCACATGGTCAGAATCAGCCCATCATCTGGCCCAAATCAGCCCGTAATTTGGGCTGAATAAGCCCATCAGTTGGGCCGAATCAGCTATGGTCTGAATCAGCCACGGTGCAAATCAGCCAGCATTCCCAGCCATAGTGGGTTTTATGGCAACCTGACTGATTCAGTCAGTCAGTACAGTTTCTACCATTTATGTTCAATATCATGCTTCAATGTTTCAAAATGCTCATTAACTGTTGAATGCAAATGTCACAAAACCACCTTTCAAAAAAGTGAAAGTTTGTGAAAAACAAATTTTGACTCAAAGATGCATCTGATGTTAAGTTTGAGTGTTACATGAAAAACTAAATATTATTTTTTTTATTTTCCCAGTTACAGACCAACTGTTAAAACTTAAATTTAAAAAAAAAAGTGCTATGGCCTTGATTCATGTCTAAACATAGTGGTTTTTAAAAATCATAACAAGTACATTTGTTTCAAGATATTTGTTCCCATCCCCTCCATCTCTCTCTCTCTCTCTCTCTCTCCCAGCCTACACCCCCCATCCACTTATTTGATAAATGAATAGAGTATAGGACTTAAACCGTTTAATAAACGACATGAATTATGGCAGTTCCTACATGTCAATGTTGTGCTTCAGTGTTTCAAAACAAACACTGTTGAATCAAAATATTTCCTGCTGTCCCAAACTCAAACACTATAAAACTAAGGAGATATTAGTTTGTGAATAAAAAAATTTAGACAGATAAATGTATATCTGTTAAATTTGATATTATTCTGCAAAACTAATTTCTAGCAATATATAAAGCAAACCATATATATCGTTTTTTATTTCCCAAATGAGGACTTAGCATTTAACTAACAAGAAGTTACAATTGTTATGATTCACATCTAAAATTATTAATATTTTATTTTCTAAAATTCCAAATAAGTGTATTTTTTAAAGTTAAATCCTATCACACATTCATCCCCAGTAGCACCTTGACTATAAGTCAAATTACTTAAATCTGAATTCAAGCATGTCATGGCAATTAAGAAAACATATAGGGTTTCTGTTTAAGGAAGCCACATTAAGATGGGATAATATCCTTTAATGCAAGGGCTCAAAAGATGTGAATTAAGGGCCATTACATAACAATGACCAGTCTGGAAGGTGTTTGATGCTATTTTTAGTACCAATTTATCAAAGGAACATTAACTTCTGTATGTAAATTTTGGACTTGTAATATAGAATGAGAAACCTGATGAGGTTAGGTTGTGATAGTTTTGCGTCAAATTGGTTTCTAACAGTATATAATACCAACCATATAAAATGTCTGTTCTTCCCATTCATCATTCAATACAGTGCACATAATACAAGTCTATTGTAGCAGAATAATGTGATGACATTTCCGAAAGCTAAATTACACAACAGGCTTTCTTTCTTAAATAAATGCATTTTCTTTGTAATAAAATGCGTTTATTATATGCAAAAATGAAGAGTGATCATGCATTTATACATATTAACCTTTGATCTACATTACTCTAAGATTCTGCTGGTAATTAGAAAATAGGCACTGATAACGTGATAGTATGCATTTTGAAATGTGCTGTAATTTTCTTCATTTTGGAATTCATTTAGAAATGAAAATGGGATGCTGTTCTTTATTTAGAATAAGTAAATATATCAATTGCAGCTTAGCAATTCATTTTGTATTTAACAAGAATTTATATAATTAATTGGGTTATTAACCTGCTGTTATTGTGCTTTTCTTATTTTCCTATTATCTGTCGTTGAACCTCTGGTTATAATTAACATGTAGGAACTTAAAGCTTTAGAAATTCAATAGACTGAAAGTTGAATAAGCAATAATGCAATAATCAGGTAACCTCAGAATACTCATCAATTTACATTTTTATTTGAATTTAAATACATTTACATTTAAATTTGAAGCCAAAACACTCACCTCCAGTTTGAAGTATTTAATGAGGTTCTATCAGAGAAGCCTCTTTATAAGCCATAAAAAAATACAAAGCCAAATATTAATGGCAATCAACACAATTAGAAAGAGATTTTATAGCTTTGACAAACATGTGGCTTAGCAATTTCAAGCAAGATATAAAGGCATTATTGATAGATATATGTACAGCTTATGTGTGATATACAAGTTAAACCAGGGCAAAAAAGTATAAACAAAAAGAAATTCTACTTAGATACATGTATAACCATAAAGTGGAATCATATATACCACATATATCCATTTCATAACCATGGCATCCAGTAGGAATTAACTGTTAATGCAATATGGAAACAGAAATTTTTCCCCCTCCATTAACTGGCCCCACCCTTTTTTTATGCTGTATAGATGTATATCATCAGGCAGTTAATCTTTGATTATTTTTTTCTTTAATTCAACTTGTCAAAAATATTGTTCATGCAACTTTAAGCTAAGATTTGGTTCCCAAAGATTCGATGCCATGTAGGTGATTATTGGTATAATTTCAGTAATTTCACATTGTCTGCCTAATGCTAAAGTCTGTATAAATACTCATTTTGGTATCTGTGCTAAATAAATGGGACAAATGTAACAAATTTGTAACTAAACTAATAAACAATATTTTACAATAACAATGCCTGGACTCCCATTTAAACAAAGATGTTGATCCCTACTGGATACAGAGTGTGTAACTGGTCCATCCAATCAGGAAAAAGACATCAAAGTATTGACCAATCAAAGCAATTAGATTTTCATTTGTGGAAAAGTGTCAATATGGGTTGCCAAGTGTAAGAAATTCTGCAAATCTGGCCTCCAGTTTACCTGTCACTTCTTAGTCGACTGAGGAACAAGCTACACAACGCCCTTTTTTGGGAAATAAGACGTCAACCCAAACAACATAAATATCAACGTAGACGTCTTGGTATTCTGACACCTTATACTGTAAGATTCCTTTATAATCATAGTTAGACCAACAAGTAGGTCTCCGCTTTTTTTCTTTCTGACACCGGAGACCAACGCCGTCGGGCAATAGTCCATACTGAAGACAGACAGACAGACGTGTCGGAAATTCAAGATCTAGAGAACGATAAATATATTTTAACAAATCAAAACTGTAATGCTATTAATAACAATAATAATAACACATAGTATGTATGTATATATGTGTGTGTATATATATATATATATATATATATATATATGTGTGTGTGTGTGTGTGTGTGTATTATTATTATTATTAAATTTTAGCATATCTTTACTGCTCATTACAGTTTTGAATTTCTTTTGTAAATTTATCGTTCTCTAGATCTCGAATTTCCAACACGTCTGTCTGTCTCTCAGTCTCAAAATTCTGCCGTGACGGCCAGACCAAACTGCAGTTCCATCCCAAGCATTAGTCAATTCCGTGTGATATACTCCTCGCTAGAAGGTTTCAAGCAGTTGTTCTTACCTTGGGGTGATGCTGCTTTCCACGCATGCATCAGCAATTTAAAAATAAGTTCAATAATAGAAGTATACATTGGTGTTCTGTTCTGACAGGAATTATTACTAAACTGTGAGTGTTCTGAAGGATTTGACCCCATAGGTCAAAAGAAAAGGGATTTTAGTTTCCATCCGCATACCAAGGTCAGTCGAAATAAATGTATTAATTACTAGCGAGTGTCCGATACGTCAGAACTAAAAGAATGTTAACACAGCGTAAAACTTCAGTATGGACTATTGCCCGACGGAGTTGGTCGCCGCTGTCAGAAAAAAAAAAAAAGCAGAGACCTACTTGTTGGTCTAGATCATAGTATAGTCCTACAATGTAAGACATAGCACATGTTCTTTTTGTTTAAGTGCTATGTCTTACTACCCAAATAACGGCCTTGCATAGCCTGTTCTGATGTCGGTTGACATGGAACGAGTAGTCAAAGTTTCAGGAATATTTCACACACTTGGCAGTCTATATCGACACTCTTCCACTAATTTATGTGTAATTAATATACTTACTGTGCCATTTTTATCCTGGTGGAATCAAAATATGACACTAGGAAATGGACGCATTTTCATGTTCCATTGACATACATTCGAATCTGTTGCAATGCGACGGTAGTCGAGGTACACCGAAGTACGTTCAAGTAGGTTCATGTGGGGGATATGTTTCTTGAATGAAATGAAACGTTGCTTACAGTTCCAATAGGCATAATATATTTTTATTCGTTTCATTAAAGATTAATATTTCAACCTAACCCAATTTTGGCATTCCTGGCTTTCATCACTTTCCAGGAAACTTAAATGTAGGCCAACGAAACGTGAAAACAGGTCCATTTCTTTTGTGAGAATTTGAATTAATTAGAGAATAGACTTCAGGGTAAGTAAAGTCTGACAAAAACACTATAACTTTAGTTTGCAGAAAAGCGTCGTTATAGGTTGCCAGTTGTGTGTGATATTCCTGAAAATTTGACTTTGTTACCCTGCTAGTCGACATCAAAACACGCTACACTACGCCGTTAGTTTGGCAGTTAGACCCATCACCCTCCCAGAACAAAAATACCGGGTGATGTGTCTTACGGTGTAGGACTAGATCATAGTAATATCATTGTTTATACTGCTAGGAGATTAATGGTCACATTTACAATCATTATGAGAGGAAACAGTTTCATATACATCAAACATTACACTCGTATCTAAAAAATAATCACAAGGTGCCTTTAAGCCTTATTTACTGCAAAAACGTCAAATGAGTGACAGATTGTCACTGACACTTTAGTCACAATTTACCTTACAATACCAAACACTCAGTGTATCCTCTGATAAAATGCTAAAGAACATGCGATCACAACTACAGCTAATATGCTGCAGCTGGGAAGAATCGCTCTGTGGCTGTCTGAGATATTTTGGCCAGCCAATTGGAAAATACATGACTGAAGTTTCTCATTCTTCTGCCACGAAATACATGTCAAGCAGCCATCATTTCAATTACAGCTACAAAGTAAACCATATTCTGATTGGTTGGTTCACAAATCAATTTACTAATCAAAATCACGATTCTAAACAGAGTATGGAGCTTCATCACTGACATTTCCTCTTCCGTGCAAGATCGAAAGGAAAATAATTAGATTACAATTTAATAAAGAGTTGTTAAAAGTGCATATGTGTGGCGGATATTTAGTTAATTAAACTTTGTGTTTTAATTAAATATTACATTTTAAATGAGATAGGAAAGTAAAACTGGAAAGCTTGGGCCATGCTAACAAACAAAATAACTTATCAACAGACGAGCACCTGCCGGAAGTAATTAGGAAACAAAATTATTTTTCATTCGAGCCTCAGCATAGCATCACAACTACCTTGGCAACTGTCTCTTTTGCTTGTGGTACATGGTTTTGGTGTATTTTAACGAAAAAGGATAACAAAACGTTTTTACGAACGCTTTGCGAGCACCCTCAGGTACAAATATATATATTTATCCGCCGTCGCCACTAACTTTCTGCCGTCCTACACTGAGCAAAACGTATGTTCATGAACACTGTGTCTTGTACCATTATGTGCAACTGACATTATACAGTTCTTTAAAATACTTTAAAATTTTAAACCAATCTTCTGTATCTCGATCACTGTCGTATATATTTCCATTCCAAGCAAAGTGCTTTCGTAATGTTGATTAGACCAACAAGTAGATCTCCCCTTTTTATCCTTTCTGACATTACTGGTAGCGGAGACCAACCGGGCCCGGCCATATTTCATACTCATACTTTCACCCTCCAATCAGTTCTGACTATCAGACGCTCGCTAGTAATTAATAAATTTATTTTGACTGACCTTTATATGCGGATGGTAAGTAAAACCTCTCTTCTTCTATTCATAGCATTAAATACTTCAGAACACTCACATTTTTTAAATTAATCCCTGTCAAAACAGAACAACTGTGTATCCATCATTTACAAACCTTTTTTAAAATTGCTGACACATGTATGGAATGCAGTATCACCCCAAGGCAAGAGTAATGCTTAGAAATTTTCTAGCAAGGACTATATCATTAGGAACTAACTAATGCTAACAACAGAACTTTGGTTAAAGCCATGCTGTTACACTTGCCTTAGGGTGATGTTGCCTTCCATGCATGTGTCAGCAATTAAAAAAAGTTTAGTAAATGATGGATACACAGGTGTGTTCTGATAGGGATTATTACTAAAAAGTTAGTGCTCTGAAGGATTTAATGCCATGAGTCAAAAGAAAGGGAATTTAACTTACCATCTGCATACAAAGGTCAGTCGAAATAAATTTATTACTTGCTTGCATGTATCTGATAGTCAGGTCTGATTGGAGGGTGAAAGCTTCAATATGAAATATGGCCAGGCATGGTTGGTCTCCACTACAGGTAATGTCAGGAGAAGACAAAAGTGGAGATTTACTTGATGGTCTAATTCCAACCATGAATTTGGAACCCAAAATACCTTTTGTTGATCACTACATGTGTAATGCACATGCAAGCCTGTATGCTGGATGAGTCAGATGTTTTAAATATTTTTTCTTTTTAGAGAATGGATGAACACCATAGAAATGACCAAAATTGCTACAAGGGTCACTTAGAGACATATCTGAAGCTGAATATAAACATCACAGTACTTCAAGCACGAACTAATTCATTCACCTCAGAACAGAAGCACTTAAGAGACCACAGTAATCAACGCATGTTGAAGTCATCTGGACTTAAATGTCATATGATTAACATTACCAATGTAATTCATTTGGAGTGGAAATGTATTAAACCAAGAAGTTCTCTATCTTTTCTTTCTGACATTACTGGTAGTGGAGACCAAATGTGTGAAGCACGATTTGTGCTGGAGTGTCAGCATTTTGATGATGCTGACTATTTGGCTGCTCACTAATAATTAATAAATTTATTTAGACTTACCTAAGTTTGCAAGCAGAAGGTAATTGAAATTCCTCTTCAAGCATTAAATCCTTCAGAATACTCATATTTTTAGTATTAACTCCTGTCAGAACAGAACACCTGTGTAACCATCAGTTATTGACCAGAAATTTAAATTGTGTGGAAGGTGGCATTACCCCAAGACAAGAGTAACTTCAGCTCTTGCTCAAGCATTAGTCAGTTCCAAGTGACATAGGCCTCACTGTATAGATGATTTCCATATATTACTCATACAGATATCTGTGTTGGACACAGCAAATTATGATTGTGTGTATCAATTTAGTGTTAACCAAAATTTTTTCCTTAATGCTATCTTGTACCCTCCCTTATGCTATGGTTGATGTTTACAGACCCAGTTGATAGCAAGTCATCAAGGGAGAGGTCACACTTTCTTAGCACTGAAATAACTTGCAATTTTTGCAATCAGAATTGTCCTCTGTATCATAGCTTAGAAAATGTTCATAGCTGCAAACCTAAAAGTCAGAAAATTGAAATTAACATGAAAATGTGGAACATTAGTATTGTACCAAAACAAAGAAGCAATGCCAATGGAACTGTTAAAATTCTGAATTTTACACAAGAATTACATTTTTGTGCAAGGAAGGAATCTAGACATTTGGTTTACAAGTTATCACATGCGTGAGTTGCAAAACAGAGGGGGAGGGGCTGTTTATCAGTAGAAGACCAGCTGAATACAACAAATTGTATTGTACTTGTCTTAATTAAATCACATATGACATCAAAATTAAAAACCCAGCTTCAAGAAAGAAATTATTATGTGACAAGCCTGTATCTCAGAAAACATTTGAATTGAATCAGTTCTAATGATGAGTTTCATTGATGTACAGGAAGAAAAAAACCATTGGACATTTGGTTGATTTTTGAGAAATTTGGTTTAAGTTTAGAAGCAGCTGCCATCTTCTGACATCAAATTTACACTTCCATGGGCTCCCTACTTCACACCTGAAGAGTATAGCATGTTGTTTCCAAAAGAGATGGATTGACAAAATCAATGACCAAAGATGTAAGTTCAGAAATGAAATGAAGGAGATTTGTTTTACAAATTATCAAGATTGGACAAAATGCTGCAGAATTTTTCCAAAACAAAAAGTCATTAGCTGATTTCATTAGAAGTTTTATACAAATTCATATTTTGTTTGTTTTTGTGGGATTGAAGGCTATTTTTCAGCACAGAATAGGCTATACATGATGACCAGTATATTTGGTACAGGACGAACCACAGGTCTGTAGGAAGGTACTGGCAAGCTTTTGCACATCGCCCATCTCTTTCCATAAAGTCAGCAAAATGTATGAAAATCATGCATCATATTGGCAATCCCTACTTTTGTTTATTTCATTAAAACATAAGAAATTACCATCTTTTTTCCTAAATGAAGGGAGAAATTTTCCCCTTAATTTTCAGATCTTGAATACCAGTAGACTCAACTTATTTTTAGTGCCCAAGTGCTAGAGATCAGTAAAAGTTAGGTCAACAATGCATTGGACTATTGCATATGCTTGATACTCAACATATATAATGGCTGATTGCAACAAGTAACAAGACTATGTTCAAATATAACTAAAGGGGCTGTATACATGAATATTAACCATTGCTGCTACAGGATTACTACCGGTACAAGGAAGTAAATTGCTTGTACTTCATTTAAATTTTGACTGCATTGAGCAAGAACATTGTGCTGGCTGTCCCTTAAATAGGAATCTTTCAATGCTGGTTATTTGTTTTCATTATCTATGGTAGTTTGTTTTTAAAAAACGAATATAGCTTTCATTGCGTTACTGGTATTGTAGAAAGGTAGTGTTTTGCTCTGGTGTGGCAAAGACAAACTTCACAGTCAATGCTAAATTAGTAATAACTGTGTCTTTTACATTAAAACCTGTCTTGTAAGACTACTGTCATGAAAGACCACCCATTTAACAGCCATCTTTTTCTAAATGCACTGATTAATCAAGTATATCATATTTTGACCTGTAATTAGAGACCACCTGCTTTGGGAGACCACTTTTTGTTGGCAGAAGGGGTAGTTCTCAAGACAGGTTAAACTGTATTATTTTTCTCAATGGAATTGTAAAAAGTATTTGAACACACCATAATCCACATGCTTTTAAATTATGCATATAATTGTGGGTTTTTTTTTCATGTTACCAACAATTCTCAGTGTAATGTACTGTATGGAGGTGGTAAATAATGGTATAGATCATTTAAGGGAATGTTTTTAATCTGAGATTATATCTTTGTACGTCTTTTTAAAAAAATAGAAAATTAATACATATTTTTCCATCATTTAGGTTTCTCTAAGTCTTTAATCATCTCTCGCTACATGTTTGTCTCCTTTTGAGGCAGAATTTGAATTTGGAATAATGTATCTTGCATTTTGTTACTCTATGTCTGTTTACAATGTGATTTGGTCGAAATTGCTTTGGTAAGCATAACACAGTGATCACTTTGGTTTCCACATGTTTGTTTGTACCTTACATCAGTCTGGCCATCCATATCCTAGAGTAAGCTCTGTGGTAAAGTTTTTACATTCTAACTAAATACAAACACAGGCCTGACAGTAGGAAATCTTGTACTTAGTTTAATTTTTACTTCATTTTCACAGAATAAATTTTGCACCTGCAGTTGTTATATGCATGATAAGTTTTAAATCTAAGCATACGTTTTTGTTTCACTCGGATAGATCCTGCTATTGATGGTCAAGTGATCTAGTTGCTCAAAGTTTATCAGGGTTGCTTTTTGCTGGCACAATTTCCTTATCAGACATGCAGGTACCTTACATTAGCTCCTCAAATTTTGCTATTCAGAAATTCATACATACTGGTAATCAAGGTATCAAATACAGTGTTTTTAATATTATTTTGAAGAGCAGTGATAATGTTGAGATTAGATAGCAGCGAAAACAAATTTTAAACATCCATTATTTTTGTGAAAATAAAAATGACAAAGAAATTTAAAACAAAATAAATTCAGCATTATATGTTAGTATATTTTTTCCCTATCAACTATCAAAGCATCTCACATCTGTATAATTTAGTGGTATTAGTACATATTCTCAAAAATGGGAAGAATGAATTTCTGTCTTTAAATCCTGGCAGAACACACAGGCTAATTTATATATTTTCTCTTAGAATTTAAAACATTTTCCTTAAATAGAAGCAATGTTGGTTGGTTTTTGCTATATTGACTATATTCTGCTGAAAAAATGTGGTTCACATAAGTGTCTTTTCCAAGCTTGTACTGAAGCAGCTGATGGGGGCTAGTCAGGGCAGATATCAAACCCTTAACCCTTTGACTACAAATCCAATGCTCTACCAAATGAGTTACTGTGGCTTCTCATAAGGAACAACCAAAAAGAAGGCTGAACCATTGTAATAATAGTATTCATGTAGTCAATAACAAAGGATGACCCATTGTAATAATAGTATTCATGTAGTCAGTAACAAGGATGACCCATTGTAATAATAGTATCCATGTAGTCAATAACAAGGATTACCTTTTATGTAGCTAAGTCTACTGATCAACAACTGTGTACTTAAATTCTTCCAAATGCTTGACTTTGAACTAATGCAATATTAGGCACAATTTTAAACCATACCTTGAAAAATTCATAAAAAAAACTATGCAGGACTTTATTCAAGGATAACATCACTATATTAATTTGTTACATTTGGCAAGTTATTTTTAAAGGACCACTTGCCTTTAATCCAGGGATGGGTAATAATATTTGCAGGAGGGCGGGGCCACTCCATGAAATTTGGTAAGTCATCACAGGCCACACATGTTAATGAAATTACCTCACCATCTATTGTATAAAGAACCCATTATGTTCTGTCCAAAGGAGAGTAAATACACGTAATAACAACTATGTGAATACACATTTATCCAAAGCTTATCTTAGGAGTCAATTCAATGTATTGTAAACCTTTTCTTATGGCCAGATAGAAATGTTAGATAGGCTGGATCTAGCCCACAGGCTGTATTTTGCCCACCCGGGCTGCCTTAATCTATGTGTTAGAAAAATTTGTATGGAACACAAGGTTTGAAAAAATTACTTTAATGAAGCAGTACAATTTTTCATAAGAAAATTGATTCTGTAAAATGCTTATATGTATAATTTGTATGATTGTCTTTCATAGTAGATTTATTGTGTCAATTATATGTATAATTTGTATGATTGTCTTTCATAGTAGATTTATTGTGTCAATTATATGTATAATTTGTATGATTGTCTTTCATAGTAGATTTATTGTGTCAATTATATGTATAATTTGTATGATTGTCTTTCATAGTAGATTTATTGTGTCAATTATATGTATAATTTGTATGATTGTCTTTCATAGTAGATTTATTGTGTCAATTATATGTATAATTTGTATGATTGTCTTTCATAGTAGATTTATTGTGTCAATTATATGTTGCCATTGTTACAATGCTAAACTGGCTATGTGTATTGGAAACCCACAGTAGGGCAAGACTCCACAGAATTCTTGACAGTAACCCACCATGGGACAACACTCAGTAGAATTCTTTACTGTAACCCACAGTGGGGCAGGACCTTATTGAATTCTTGTCTGTAACCCACAGTGGGGCAATATAGTTTGACCCCATATACTGATAATTCTTGACTTTATCCCATAGAACTCAAACTCAGAGACATAAAAATTTTGAGTCTGTTGCTTTAATTGTTTTAAGTCTGCTAAATTTCACTAAGACTTTGATTTCCTCTTGGTTTTATTATTAGATGGGGGAGGGGGTTGAGCCAGACCTTTGAGCTTACAATGTTTAGAGAATACAGGGCCAAGTGTCAACCTAATGACCCTAAATAGGAGAGGTTGTGGTCAGGCATATACATGGTAAATTATTGAGACATAGGGATATATCTGGGAAAGGCAAGGGGAAAATTGGACAGAAAGCTAGATGAAGGGTCAGATAATCGATATGGTAAAGCTCTCCACTGATGTTAGGTGTCTTCAAGTTTCACTGCTTTGTCATGATCAAAAATTTTCACCCCCATTCATATCATAGAATGTCCATTCTTACATAATATTACATTATTAATTGATCATACATGTACAAAAATCTATCTTTTTTGACCTTTTTCAGTGAGAAGATGACTGATGTGGCCAGAGATAAGGCAGCTCGACTGTTAAAGAAACAGGGTAGTGTATCTTCACTTGCCAGTAGTGATATCAAGCATGGAGGGGGACACAAAGTGGGGTAAGTTGTCAAAGTGTATTGTATTAACCAAAGTACTTTGCACAATTAATATAAATCTATGTATGTAGCTAGTTTTTTAAGGGTCCTTAGGGGCAGAAAATGGGACCCTGTCCCGATTAGAAAGATTTACAAATCATTAACTCATAAAAGTTTTCTTACCATTGGGTTTATATCTTGACCAAAATGAAATGCCAGGTGACATTCCCATTGGGTCTATATCTTTACCAAAATGATAAGCCAGGTGACATTCCCATTTCTCTGAGAAAATTAGTTCTTGCTATGCTGTTTTCATTTGCCAGTGTTTCCTGTACCATAAAAATGTATTGCTTGATTATGACATGTATATATAAATCCAAACAGTGTCAAATACATAGGTAAACATTATAAATAAAAAGAACTACGGGGTCTGTCGAATCATCTGAATACAGACTAGATTTAATTGTTCCTGTTTTAATATTCTCACATGTATTATAATATGTGTTGCATAATTGTTTTAAAATAAATTTTAAGAGTAAATGTTTTTGTGCTGTTAACCCATTGCTTGTAGTTTTTGTACACCCTTTATTATTCCCACACTTTGTTGAAAGCATTGGAGACACATGATGTTTTGTTATACCTTCCATCTGCCTGTCCATCTGCTTGTCTCTCTGACAGTAACCTGGATGATGCACACATGGAAAAAAATGGATAGTGTTTCCTGGCAGTGTTTATAAAAGACAAATGCATTAAGTATAAAAGATAACCCATATTTTCTTTTCGTTACATTTAAGGTCACTCAGCACAGTTTCATTTATGGATGAGCCTACCCAAGAGGAACACATGAGGCAGATGGTCAAACTTGAAAACACGTACCAGATGGAACCTTCTAAAAAGTTTCCCTACAGCAAGGTACGAAATATCATCAAAGAAGTGTTAGAGGGATATCTAGCAGAGGAAAAATATGAACCAGAATTATGTCGACAGATGACCAAAACAATCTCAGAGGTAAGTAACTGATCTTGTTTCATGGACTCAAGATTTCAAGTAAAATTTAAATTATAGTCTTCAAAATCTCTCTCTCTCTCTCTCTCTCTCTCTCTCTCTCTCTCTCTCTCTCTCTCTCTCTTTATATATATATATATATATATATATATATATATATATATATATATATACACCAAAACTTGTAATCCCCCAAATTCGTACACAGTAGAGCTTCAAATCTCTATAATCCACGTACAGTGGAGCTTCTAGTCTCTAAAATTCATATATAGTAGAGCTTCAAATCTCTATAATCCACATACAGTACAGCTTCTCGTCTCTAAAATCCATATATAGTAGAGCTTCAAATCTCTATAATCCACATACAGTGGAGCTTCTAGTCTTTAAATCCATATACAGTAGAGCTTGAAATCTCGATAATCCATGTACAGTGGAGCTTCTAGTCTCTAAAATTCATATATAGTAGAGCTTCAAATCTCTATAATCCACGTATAGTGGAGCTTCTAGTCTCTAAAATTCATATACAGTAGAGCTTCAAATCTTTATAATCCATGTACAGTGGAGCTTCTTGTCTCTAAAATCCATATACAGTAGAGCTTCAAATCTCTATAATCCACATACAGTGGAGCTTCTAGTCTGTAAAATCCATATACAGTAGAGCTTCAAATCTCTATAATTCATGTACAGTGGAGCTTCTAATTTCTACAATCTATTTACAGTGGAACTTCTAACCTTCAAAATCCACATACAGTTGAGCTTGTAGTCTCCAAAATCCATGTGATCATTGTACATTGGAGCTTGCAGTCTTTAAAATCCATGTAATCCATGTGCACTGGAGCTTGAAGTCTTCAAAATCCATGTAATCCATTTACACTGGAGCTCCAAAATCCATGTAATCCATGTATATTTGAGCTTGCAGTCTTCAGAATCCATGTACATTGGAGCTTTAAGTCTTCAAAAGCCGTGTATATTTGAGGTTGCAGTCTTCAAAAAGTCCATGTAATCCATATACAATATACATTGGAGCTTGAAGCCTTCAAAATCAATGTAATCTATATACATTAGAGCTTTAAGTCTTCAAAATTCATGTAATCCTTATACATTAGAGCTTGAAGTCTTCAAAATCCATGTAATCGTTATGCATTTAGAGCTTGAGTAGTGGGCATATAATGTGCTGATCATGGTACTTTGTGGGCATATAATATGCTGATCATAGTACTTGGTGGGCATATAATGTGCTGATCATGGTACTTGGTGGGCATATAATGTGCTGATCATGGTACATAGTTTGCATATAATGTGCTGATCATGGTACTTGGTGGGCATTTAATGTGCTGATCATGGTACTTGATAGGCATATAATGTGCTGATCATGGTACATAGTTGGCATATAATGTGCTGATCATTGTACTTGGTGGGCATTTAATGTGCTGATCATGGTACTTGATAGGCATATAATGTGCTGATCATGGTACTCTGGGCATATAATGTACTGATCATGGTACTTGGTCCATATAATATGCTGGTCATGGTACTCTGGGCATATAATGTGCTGATCATGGTACATGGTGGGCATATAATGTGCTGATCATGGTACATGGTGGGCATATCATGTGCTAGTCATGACACATAGTGGGCATATAATGTGCTGATCATGGTACTTGGTGGGCATATAATGTGCTGATCATGGTACATGGTGGGCATATAATGTGCTGATCATGGTACATGGTGGGGATATCATGTGCTGATCATGGCACATAGTTGGCATATAATGTGCTGATCATGGTACATGGTGGGCATATAATATGTTGATCATGGTACATGGTGGGCATATAATGTGCTGATCATGGTACTTGGTGGACATATAATGTGCTGATCATGGTACTTGGTGGGCATTTAATGTGCTGATCATGGTACTCTGGGTATATAATGTGCTAATCATGGTACATGGTAGGTATATAATGTGCTGATCATGGTACTTGGTGGGCATATAATATGCTGATCATGGTACTTGGTAGGCATATAATGTGCTGATCATGGTACTCTGGGCATATAATGTGCTGATTGTTGTACTTGGTGGGCATATAATATGCTGATCATAGAACTTAGTGGGCATATAATGTGCTGATTATGGTACTTGGTGGGCATATAATGTGCTGGTCATGGTACATAGAGGAAATATAATGTGCTGATCATTGTACATAGTGGGCCTATAATGTGCTGATCATGGTACTTGGTGGGTATTTAATGTGCTGATCATGGTACATGGTAGGCATATAATGTGCTGATCATGGTACTCTGGGCATATAATGTGCTGATCATGGTACATGATGGGTATATAATATGCTGATCATGGTACATGGTGGGCATATAATGTGCTGATTGTGGTACTTGGTGGGCATAAAATGACTGTGCTGATCATGGTACATGGTGGAAATATAATGTGCTGATCATGGTACTTGGTAGGTATATAATGTGCTGATCATGGTACTCTAGTTATATAACCCATACACATCAAAACTCCTAGATTCCATTCACGTTTTCAACCTCAAACAGTCAGTTAGCCGACCCACCCATAAACATGGTCACATTTTAGACTGGATTCTTTATAGACCTGATGATAATATTCTACAGTCCTCCCTGGTGTCCCACGAACTTGCCTCAGATCACCTCTGCATTATATGCCATCTTGACGTATCAGTCCCTAACCCTCCACCTTTATTTGCTACTAAGAGAAACCTCCGTATGATAAACAGAACCCAACTAATGCATATGACATCCAAGCAAACCTAACAACTAGCTTACCTCCTACAGCAGAAAATCTCGATAAATGCCTGCGTTCATTGCTTGACAAACATGCCCCAGCAACCAAATGCAGAGTACCAATTCAAAAGTGTTCTCCATGGTATAGCAGTGTTAGGGACCAGCTTCGCACTGCTAAAAGAGACCGCTGTAAAGCTGAGAGGCTTTGGCTCTCCACCAGTCTCACTATTCATAAGCAAATCTATGAAGCCGTTAAGAAGAATGTCACAAACATAGTCCATGCAGCAAAATCAGCCCACTACAGTACTAAGATCACGGAAAGTTCCAGCTGCAAAGAGCCATTCGAGATTACTAACAACCTAATGTCAAGGAACAAATGTACACCACTCCCAACTACCTTCTCTCTAGTCGACCTTCTGGACCTGTTTGCAGATTTCTTCCGTGACAAAGTACAAACCATCAGAGATAAACTTGACAACACAATTTCAATTGCCTCGTCGTCACCATACAGTTGCGATACAGAATTTTAGCAGCAACCGTTATCAGCATTTGAACCTGTCTCTACGGATTTAGTACGTACAATCACGATGAAGAGTGCACCAAAGTCATGTGAACTTGATCAGATTCCAACATCACTGGTGCTTGAGTGCTTAGATCCAATATTGCCTTCACCAACTGATGTTATTAATACCGCTCTCTCATCCGGGGAATTCCCATCATTTTTCAAAACTGCCATTGTAAAGCCTCTGCTGAAGAAACCAACACTCGACCATAACGATTTAAAGAATTACTGCCTAGTTTTGAATCTCCCATTCATGTCAAAAATCTTAAAAAAAGTTGTTATATCCCAACTTGTATCTCATCTGAATTCAAACAGTATTTTTGGCAATGCATTGTCTGCATATCGCCCTTGCCACAGTACTGAAACTACTCTTCTGAAAGTAGTTAATGACCTTCTGTCTGCTTTGGATAGTGGAAAGATTATGGTCCTCACCCTCCTTGATTTGTCTGCAGCACTTGACACAACAGACCATGATATATTACTTCACCGTCTCCAGCATGTATTTGGCATTCATGATACAGCCTTACCATGGTTCAAGTCCTACTTGGTCAACAGGACACAAATTGTGTCTGCAAATGGAAAACACTCCAGCCCAGTTGATCTATGTTGTGGTGTTCCACAGGCGTCTGTTCTTGGACCTTTCTCTTCATTCTATACACTCAGCCACTCTCAAGTGTCATAGATCATCATCCAGTGTCTCACCAATTGTATGCTGATGACACCCAAATACACAAATCTAGCCACCCAACTGAAGTTGAAGCTACCATCCAAGGCATAGAGAGGTGCATTTCCGATGTGAAATCATGGATGACATGTAACAAGCTGCAGATGAATGATGATAAAACTGAAGCCATTCTGATTACAACACAAAAGACTTTCTCATTCACATCCTTTACCTCAGACAATAAATATCAGCATCACCAACATTAAATTCACACAGTCAGTACGAAACCTCGGTGTTACTCTTGACAGTACTCTCTCACTGCACCAACATGTCATGAACATATGCAAGGCTGCATATCTTGAACTGAGACGCATCAGCTCCATTTGCAAGTATCTTTCAGTTGATGCCACTAAAACACTTGTGTGTTCCTTAGTACTTTCATGACTGGATTATTATAACTCAATTCTGTCTGGTTCATCTCAATATCTACTCCAGAAACTTCAAAAAGTTCAAAACACAGCTTCTCGGATCATCCTTAGAGTACCACGATCAGAGCACGCCTCCCCCCTGCTCTGTACCCTACATTGGCTATCCATTCGATCCAGAATTAAACACAAAATTTGTTCTCTGTGCTACGTTTCACTGACAGGCTCCAGTCCAACATACCTGTCTGACCTCACCCATGTGTACACACCAGCAAGATACTTACGCTCCTCTTCTGACACTCGTATTCTCATTATTCCCACTATGAAAATGAAATCATACGGACAATGTTCTTTTGTATACCAGGGCCCAGCAACGTGGAATGAATTGCCCACTGAACTTAGACACAAAGACACAGTGATCTCATTCAAGAGCGCTCTTAAAACTCACCTATTTTGACTGCAAGAACAGACTTGAAGACCTAATAATGTTTCCTACCTTAAATATTTTCAGCATGTTTTACGTTTTCTAATTTCATGGTATTTGTTTTTTTTGCATTCATATAATTGTATATATGTTTTTTTTTATGTTTTAGGTGTTGTTTAATGTTGTAAAGCACTTAGAGCTTCTAAAGATTAGGTGCTATACAAAGTCCTCATTATTATTATTATTATTATTATTATTATTATTATTATTATTATTATCTATCGCTATACACAAGGAAATCAGTATGAAAATGTGTGGCTGGTTTGGGGCAGAAATCAATTTGCAGATAAACTGAACTTAATACCTAATTTCTTTATTCTTCTATATTCTATATCTCGACATCATCAAAATGAAATAACCAATCCGTTCATA
>JAECUM010029088.1:0-47257 GCA_016617855.1 Megalonaias nervosa | reverse complement strand
GCCTTTACACCATTTTCAGATGAAGAGTATATATGGCAGCCAGTTTTATTGCTGAAGAAAATCCAAGTACTTTTGAGACACCAAACACCACTTATGTAAAACCACTGACCTTCCACAACTGGCAACATTTTCATTTACACACAGAGGCAAGTAATCACATGACAAGCATCTTGTACCACTCTGCCATGGAAGCCCCTCAGATCTGTATCACAAGCATCTTATACTCTGCCATGAAAGCCCCTCAGACCATAGGTATAAGTCTCGTATGAAAGACTAGAAGTGGGAGATAGAACCTGTGACAACTGGATTAAAAGTGCAGAATGTTACTGCTAGGCCATCAGTGATGATGATGATGCTGTTGACAATACAGTTAACTGCAATGACATTGATTTTACAAGTACTCTGGGAAAAAATGATTCCTTGACTTGCATCCATTTTTAAAAATCTAATTTATGATATAAAAATGTTTGACTTGCTATATTTCTTTGTTTTTAAACTTTATATTAGTCTTGCAACAAGGCATAAAAATAAGATGTTGGTAACTGAAATATGTGTTCTTACAAGAAATAATATAGTGTAAAAGCAGGCAGAAATAAAGGACATTGCTTTCACAGGCATTAATGATTTTTCTGACAAATCATGTATTATAAGTTTACCAAAGCATCTATTGAAAAAAATAATAACAAGGGAATCAGAGCATCTGACCACATATTTAAAGCAATACAAGACTTAACTATTATTCTAATCAAAAGCTGCATGCCTGAGAACAAAGAAAAATAGCAAAACATTGTGATCACCTTAGTAAACACACAATTTAGTAAGGATACAAATTCATGATTTCAGTATTAGAATAGAAATCCCTAATATAAAATCTATATTCATGGACATTAAATTATTAGGTATTAAGGGACTGATCAATGACATCTACAAATAATAAGCCACCAAGAAAATTTGTGATTTCATAGTATCAGAGACATACATGGCTGACAGACAAACAAACAAAAGGACAAAAGACTGATTATAATGAATGAATACAAATAAAAATATGCAGTAGATTATATGATCTATAAGAATTCAGTAGATTACCTCCAGCCAGCTGTCATTTAAATCGCTTCTGTCCACAACCCAATATTAAAATCGCTTCAACCACCCACTAACCCATAGCCAGAAATTATGTAAAAAAAATTGCTTCTGTAGGGGGCAGTGTTTGGTTTTAAAAAACGTATCTGATGGTGGATCTTAATTTTTTTAAACTGCTTCTGTTGTGGGTTGGTTGAATTTGAAAGTGCCTTCCCCCCGGTGGGTATATGTTTTACTGGAACAGCCCTCATCATTAAATGCAAATTTTGTTGTGCCACACTGCAGGGATTATCTCCAGTTCTGTTGCTTTCAATCGATGTATTAAAAAAGCTTCTCAATGGTCATCTATAACTAGGTTGGGAAAGCCTTGAACATGATGTCACAATAGTTGCCTGGCCCCTGGCCCTCATTTAGCTACTGTATTACTTGAGTTACATTAACCAAACAAGGTCAGGTGACCAGTCTATATCACAATGGATGCTACTCAATCATAATGTTAAATTAAATATAAAAATTTCAATTAAATTAGACACATAACCAGTACATATTAAAAAAAAAATGTCATATATTTATTAAAGAATGATTACAGTATAGGTTAGCAATCTGAATACAGACTGACTGTTTCAGTTTTGTGTTTCAGCTCAACATTTTCCACACATTACTCATTCCACTTTTTTTTAATTCATCTCCTTTTGATTACAGTTGGTGAATTTGTCATTTGTTTTCCAACAGCAATCCAGTCAATTGTTTAAACCCTGAATCTGGTTTGGGTATAGACGGAATTTTGTCTGAAGGTAATGCCAGAACTTCTTTGTTCTACAACAATCTACACCAATTAAGTGTTTTAAAATCTAAAGTGGATTAAGAAGGGCAAGATGCCATGCATAAAATAGCAACACTAAATTAATTGGACCCGAGAATTGAGATTAGATTGACCAATCATTGAATATCAATTAGGTATGAGCACTTGATCAACTAGGTAGAAATTATGCAAAGTTTAAGAGACGTTTGCTGACTGGTGAATTTCTTATGGGATGTGTGGTGCTAACCAGTATATATGTAACAGTAAAACTATTTATTAAACAAAGTCAACCAAGCAGATGATATAGGCACAAAGACATAAAAAATGACTACATCACATATAAAAAACCATTTCTCTGTGGATAAGTTTGTGGCATGGTTTTGTTCTAGTGAAGAGACTGCCTCATTCATAGAAATAGTCCAATTCAAATAACAGAATCGAACAGACCTGTTGGCTGACCAAGGAAGTAAGCCAGAGATGATGGGAAGGATGATGAGCAAAGTACAAAGAAAAAAACATGGCTGATCCTGAGAGTGTCCCAAATCATGATCAAAATTTAGAAAAACATCCAATTCATGATGCAGAGAAATAAAATACAGAAAATGCCGGCACTAAACATGGACATTTATGGTGAAATAAAAACCTGAAGTTGTGGACTCTGCAAAGCAACATGGAATCAGATCAGCAGCAAAGCATTTTAAAGTGCCTAAATTAGCAATATGTACAGGATGAAGTTTGACTTTTCACAACAACCAAATTAGGACACTTGCAGAGAAGTGGAAGGCCTGTTTTATATATGGAGAAAAACTGGACACTAAAATTGCCAAGTAGGTTCTTGTACAGTGTGACTTGCAAATCCTCATATCTATTGCCAGAATCTCTGCTTATGCTAAAGAACTAATTGGAAATAAACAACCAGATATGTATTTTAAAGCAAGTCATGCTTAGGGTTCTTCATCTATGAAGAAATGGAAAAGTCATTCATGTTGTAATTTCAGTGGGATGTACATCGAAAATTCAGCCACTGAATGTTGTCACCAATAAACATGTAAAGGATGAATTATGCAAACTTTGGTCTGCCTTTATTTTAAAAGCTGCTAAAAAGCTAGCGATAAATGTGGACTGCATGTCAACAATCAAAGCAGCTGATAAACAGGCTGTGATCAACTGGATGAATAATGCTATCAAATCATTTTAGGGGCAACGAGAGATCATGAAATGATAATTCAAAGTGTGTACCATTAGCAACCATAGGATTGACTGCCAAACTAGAATGCACAGTTTGGGTGATTTGGTTCCCCCACTCCCCTGTTTGATGTGTATCACCACCACCGAATTGTCCAAGAAGATTGGGACGACTTTCCTTGCAGAGATGATCCTTCAGAAATGAAAGGTGTTGATTAGTCTTCATTTCCAGAACGCTGATATGTAGTGACATTTTCTCAAGCTCCACTTGCCGCTGAAAGTCCAGAAACAGGTGGGCTCCCTGAAGTATGTACATACATCAGTACATACTGTAACTTCCAGTGGGGACTTTTCCTAAGGAACTGATGTGCTCACACCACTACCACTGGAATGACTTAACCTCATTCATGATCCTGACCATTTGAGTGGAATGGAAAAAGGGTGCAATTGAGCCAGCAAGGTCATCTATAAGGGGTGCATGAAAAGGTGGCCCAGGGAATCAGATCTACTGCTGCACTGAATAATCCAAGAAGCTGCAAAAACTGTTGCTATAATCCACTTCCTGTTGGAAAAGACTCGGAGTCCGATGATCGGCAGCACATAAACATGGGAAAGTTGTATGAGATTGAGACTGGCTATCTCCATGACCAGATGGACAAGACAAAATGGGATGGATGGATGTAAGACTTTTTTCCAGACATCAGGAAACTGAGAAGATTCGATATGGATAAGATCATTCCTGTCCTTGAATAGAACTTCCATGTCTCTGGAGGATGTTGTCCAATTATGCCACTGTCACTGTGGATGAAATTTACTGGAACATAGTGATAATGCAGTTTGTAATCACTGTAAATGCCTGAGGATGGATGCTTAGACCTAATGAAAAAGCTCGGAATTTTTAAATACTCCCTTGTGATGCAAACTGAAAAATTTTCATAATGCTGGGTGGAAAGGGACATGAATGTCTGCATCAGTCAAATTGAGAATGAGGTGCCATAGGAAGATGATCAATGTGAGCTTGCCAATGGCCTTTTGCATAAGGAAAAGACAGTAATAAAACACAGGAGATTGCAGTTTTTGAACAATCTCCACTGCCCACTTGTTGATTAATGACCAAATATCTCTTATGGTATAATTTTGCCCTTGAAATCTGAAAGTATGTTCATCATTAGCAAAGAGGACAAAAAAAGGTGGGGACTTGGATAAATGAGATCTGAAGCCCCTCTGAAACAACTTACATCACCCACTTGTTTTGCAGAAATTGAGTGATCTGGTGGCTAGAGTTAGGGGCCTTAGAGAATGAGAATCCCCATTTCGTGTCCCCCTCTTTGGCTGCCTCCAAAACTAAGTGGTTTATTGTCTCTGGACATTGAGGTTGAAACAGATTCTATGACAGAGTTACCCTGGTCCGGCTCTTATTTCCATGTAAAACATACCAGGCCACAGAGAAGTGTGTGTGCGTGTGTGTGTGATTTGGATTTAATAAATTTTCAGTCATATCACTATGATGTCTGCAGGGCGGCAGTTTATAGTGATGTCTAACACTGTGCATCATGCCACAGACATGTAACATCATGTCCCACCCAGTCACATTATCCTGACACAAGGGCGACCAGTTCTAACACTAACCTCTTAATTCTGAGTGCCAAGCAAGGCAGCTGCTAGTACCATTTTTATAAGTCTTTTGGCATGACTTGGGTTTGAACCCATGTCTTCCCACATTTGAGCCAGATGCTCTAACCACTGAGGCCATTGAAGTGGACAGAGAAGAGGCATTTCCATCATCCCTGTATGTCATGGTAGAATGGATATGCTGTAAACATGGCTAGCTGAATCTATAGGATGAATTTCGGGTACCATGGCTGGCTGGCCATTATAGTCAATATTTGAAGGGATGGTGCTATGGGCAGCTCGAGTACCCACTGTGCTGCAGATGTGGTAAAATGGATGGATACATCAGTAAGATCAATGCAAGTGTCCACATTCAATGGCCCATAGATCTGTATGCAATATGGGTTGCTGAAATCACCGATCTACAGTTGCTGGGCATGAGGTACATATATCCAAATTGGGTGGTTGGCAGCTGCAATGGCATCATATGGTATTACAATATGGTATGTTGGATCATTTTGATCTGGTAAAAGCCTTATGTTCATGAACTTAGAGGCACTTATGCCATGGTCATATGTGAGTAGTTGGGGGAGGGGGGCACCCCCCCATATTTGATCAAAATTATTTATTGAGATGTGAAACAGACATATGGGCAGAAACTGACCCAAAGTTTCCTCCAATTCTGTTGATGTAATGGTGGCAGATGTTTTCAGGAGTGGTGGGACAGGGGTATCTTTTGGGATGGATACTCAAATGGCCCAATGCCTAATGGAACATTTTTACCCGTTGCTGAATATTTTCGCTCTTTCACATGACAGTTCACCAAATGTCCTCTGAGAAGATCATGCTTACAATTCCATACCATGTACATTTTGTGCAGGTGTGGCATGAGTCAGTTGTGTTCTTGTTGGCCTTGAACTTTTACATTTGGGACATTAAGTAGTTTTTATTTAACAGAAATGACAAAAATAGAACATGAATAAACTAACAACTCTTTCTTAATAACATTCAAAAACAAGATTCATTAATAACTGAGTGAATGAAAAACACACGAGTGCAGAAACATTCATCAGTGTAAAGTAAGTCCACAAATGTGACGATATACATAAAAATTGGTCCAAATAAAAGAAATATATACCACCTGTAGCTGATTCCTTATTCAACATTAAAAACCTAAATTCCAGGATGGATGGATGAAAACCATGGAGATTCCTTGAGGTCTACAGTTGCCTGTACTGTAGTGAAAACATAACTATCAAGGGGAAGTAAAGGGCAAACATTTTCGTCTTTCTGCGAGGGTTTGATTCAGGATGTAGCAAGTTTATTTTCCAACACTGTGATCAGGGAATGTATTTAAAGGAGACACAATTTTTATAAAAACATTTCCCCAATTATGGTGTCAATCTGAAAATACAGACAAGATGTAGTTTTTGGTGAGGTAAAACCAATACTATGTCATACATTCCACCCCACCCCTCGAAAGGTACAAGTGTGATTATTGCCATTACAAGTGGCAAAAAAAAGGTGGAATTTGGGCATAAAAAAGTGTAATCTATTACATGCCAGAATTACACCATGTATGATAAAAGATACATATATATTTGCTACTAACCTGGTTTTGCAGTTGGTCAAAATTCTTGTCACAGAGGGAAAAATCCACATGAATTAGAACCAGAATATGAACCAAAAAATATACTGAAAAATTATTTTCAGCACTCACTTTCATTACTCTACATGTGTTACTTTAACTGAGTGATTTTGAACTGGAATTTTATAATAAGCATGTTCATGTGCTCAGCTTGCTGTATTACATTACTCATATTCTTCTGGTAAAGTTTGTAAAGTGGTCTTGATTAGTCCTTTTTTCTGATCTGACATGTTCGAAAAGATCATCTGCTCTAATGCTTTCTTTTTTATAACATCCGCAACTCGCACTGTAAAGTATTTTGCTTAACATGTGGTGTTATTTTTTTTGAAAGCATAGACTGGTCCACTAAATAACATAATGAATCTGTGTGGCAAAGTTCAAATTTGAAGAAATCCCCACATTTTCTTGAAAATAGGTCATATATAGTTGCTTTAAATAGCAAATAAGAAAAGTGTTCTTATTCTATTCTTATGCATCAGTTACAGACCTGCCAACCCTGACGAGTCCGTTTCAGTAAAGCAGTTGATTTTTTTCTGTATGATTGACCAGTTTTCAGTAAGGTGTAACAAAATATCAATAACTGCTATTGTAAAGCTGGAAAACGTAATTAAAAGTTTGACGCAGTGACGATAAACATTATGTTCAATTGAAAAGTTTGTAAAGTATGTGTAGACTTCATTTACCACTAGTACAGTAGCACAAACTTTAGTTCCAAACCCCATGCAACTCAATGGCTTGTTATCTCTCAACTGGATGTAATTCTTGGAAATTCTTTTTCCATTTCACATGACGACAGCAATCATATCTTCCGCCATGAGACATAATCAAATTGGCACGTGATGTCCAATAAACATAATTGTGCCCTTTCCAGCTTTTGTTCACAAGAATCTGAATACTCCTTTTATATTCTTCCGTGTTGATTATTAGCACTTTTCTAGAATCTTATTTTCCCTTTCGTCCTAAACATGCATCGCTTTCTGGATGCCATTTTAAAAAAAATTCTATAATGAACAGTTTGATCATGCAGACGCTTCGCATGAAGAAACAGTTGCAGTTTAAAGCGCCTGGGGTGCTGATGTAAAGTTAGTCTGGTTCCCTGACTAATTTCACTAATTCTAATATGAAACCGGATCCAAATCAAACACAGATGAACCAATTATCTGGATTTTTCGGCAACGATCATTTTCAGTAGTTTTTGCTTGTATGCCGTAAGCCCGTATTTTAAAGGTAATTTTTGTAAGACCTGTGGCAAAATTGTAAGGGTTGGCAGGTCTGCAGTAATATTTTTAAGAATATTCTCAAATTAATATGAGTGGAATTAAAGAGGTGATAATAAAAATGACAAAAACATCTTTTTATTACTTTATTTTAATTTTTCTTATTTTTTATTGTACCAAAAAAGTAATCCTTCCAAGCGAAAAACATAATTTGGTGAAAAAAGTGCAATGATTATGCCAAAAGCATAATGGGTTGGCATGTATGCTATAATACTTAGCAAAACCCAGAAAGGAAAAGCAATGCAACAGTAGTAGGTATTGTATTACTGCTATTAGAGGTGATATTTTTTATGTACCCACCTCATCTGGACTGCTATATTCTACAATTTCTGTACAGAGATTGCTGCACTTGATTGTACCCAGATTTTGTTGGTTGCTCTTACGATTGCAGTGATCCTTGTATAACATGTAGGGAGTCCCAGTCTCGGTTTGAGATTCAATGATAGCATACCACAGCTGCTGAGCCTTGATTGTTTTCCTGCCACGCCCTTCTCTCTCATACCTGAGATAAGTAAAATATTCAAAGATGGCAAAGAGTTTTAAGCACTTCAGCTGCCAAATTTATGACTGAAAATAAAATGCACAGCAATCGGAACTTTCCACCTCATGTCTCATTTAAAATGATGTGAATGACATGAGCAATTTTGCTTATCAAATAAATTTTTATATTAGCCCAAGCATGCAGAACAACAGATTTTTAAAGCACTGGTACTTATATGGAAATGTAAATGTTCTTTCTTTTTTTGTTGAAACTACAATTGTGTTTGTGGAACAGATGCCCCACCATAACCTGAAATGGTATAGACACAAAGCCTAACCAATGTGTGATGGACAGATAAAGATAACACTAAATGCTACCACTGCTGAGGAGGGGCATAAAACTCACAGGTGTAAACTTTGTCTGTTTGATGTGTTTCTTAAATAATTTTCAGGTAGATTTTTTAAAATGACACTTTCAACACAATGGTTATCACATGCAGAGGAAATACTATTAACTCTCTTTATTCATTCATTCTAACTATTCATATTCAGCATAACCTAGGAAACCTATTAGATGTTAAGGTTTTGACCTGCATTGAGGATCTGTTAATACCAGACTACAGAATGAATATAGAATAAATTCTGCCTTACTTTTCATACAGTTTTTCAAACTCGTCTCCCCAAACATCTGCAAGTCCAGGGCATTCAGCTGGGCACACCAGCGTCCAATCAGCATTGTTTTCCACACGTTTCATAAATAAATCAGGAATCCACAAAGCATAGAACAGGTCTCTAGCTCTCCGCTCTTCCTTACCAGTGTTCTTCTTGCAATCCAGGAAGTCAAAGATATCTGCATGCCATGGCTCCAGGTAAATTGCAAATGCTCCTGGTCTCTGTAAATTATTTGAAAGTAATTTTGTCACCATTTATTCATTTATTTTAAAGGGCATAAGTTTTCCTGGTTTAAAAACCCCATAGCTTTAGGATATTTAATGTGATATTATATTCCAAACAAGAGGTGAATTGGTGAAGTGGCTGTGGAAATATATGCACCACCCTCCATTTCCCAATCACAAATCCTGTTTTAGTGGCCCAACCTAGGGTTAGGAGTAGCACTTGGAATGTGGTATTTTATTCCATAAATGAAGTGAATCAGGCAAGAGGTTATGGAGATAGAAATGCTGGATAAAAAGTTTAACCAAGGCTGTCTACAGGTACATGCTCCCACAAACAACGAAAAGCATGGAATAAAAAATATGGACATCTGATTGTTTCCATCTTCATACCTTGTTTCCTCCTTGGTCCACATATCTGGCTGTATTGTTGTAGACCCTAAGCATGGGCAACAAACCATTGGAAATTCCATTTGTCTGAAGAAGAAGAAAAAAAAAAAGAACTGAGAGCGCGATGCTAATTACAAATGCCACTTATTGCACTTTACTTTCTAAATAATTACAACTGATAAAATATATACCGTATGTTACAGTGATGTATTTAGCAAAATTACACTGAGTTCTACAAGCAACTCCAGGAACAAGCTTGTGGTTTGCAGATTGCTGAATACTGACATTTTAGAATGTTTCTTTTCATCCATTCAAATAAACTGGAACCATGTTCCTCAAACTTAAATGTCATACCAGTCACAACAATGGCCAAATTAAAGGTCAGAGTCTGCATGTGAAGCCCTGAGAAAGCATGCTGAAGAATGAATGGTCTCGGCTTCATAATGATTCATCCACAGTAAGAATAAAATCCATTAAGGGGTCTAGGAAATGTAAGCAAGATGTAAGATTAGGAGTGGTGACCAGGACAAGTGAGAAAAGATAGCTTGATCGACTTCTTCATTTTCATTAAAACAATCTTAGCTATCGAGGCAGTGACTGATAGGTTGACACATCTGTATCAGATTAAAAGTTATAAAAAATATAACAAATGCACCTTGTTAAATTCTTTGTGCATGCCAGTTAAGTTTTGTGCATAAACCATTTTCTCCTTTTACTGACCATAACCTTTTGAATCCTTATGAAGTGCAATCCTTCCCAAGTGCAAGCCATCCACAAAGTATGGTATTGGCATTTTATGTAGAAGTAATGTTATTGTGTGGAATAAATTATTTTTTTAGTCACAATGATCTTGATATTTGACTCTGAAATCGATAGAGTTCCTCCGTACGTCAAGTGCATGCCATCCAGAAAGTTTGGCAAATGTAGATGCTGAGAAGCTAGAGTTATTAAGCAGAAACTATATCTTCTTTCTTTCAATCACAGTTACCTTGACCTATTGATCTCAGAATCAATGGATCTCTTCCTTACCCCAAGAGCAAGCAATCCACAAAGTTTGGTAACTGTAAATGGCAAACAACTCAAGGCATTGTGAAGAAACAAACTGGCAACAGATGGGTGGACAACGTCGTAAACAAAATATACTCTTAAGGCATGTGTAGATAGCCACCCCCACCCCCGAAAATGCAGGAGCACCATTATTAGTTTAGGGGCCCCGAGCGGCCGAGTGGTCTAAAGCGCTCTATGTTACGGATCACTGCCATCTCACCTCTATCTGCGTGGGTTCGAGTCTTGGATTTGGCCAATGTGGGTATGTGAGAAAGCTTGCCAGTAGCTTCTTGTGGGTCGGTGGTTCTTTCCGGGGATTTCCCGGTTTCTTCCTCCACCATTAATACTGGCCGCCATGTATAGCCTATCGTGTGCTGAAAAATGGCGTTAAGCCCCACAACAACAACAACAACAACATTATTAGCTGACATATGTTCAGATGATGAATGTATCATTTCCAGAGTCTGATGGTTGTCCACTTAAATCTGTGAGACTACTTGTGTTCAAAAGAATCTGTCAAACAATGCATTCAGCAGCAAGTCACAAAGGGCAATAAAGATTAAAAATTTCACAAACTGGTTTGACATGAGCATCTTCTGGTGGTGACCACATTCTTTTACCAAGGTTTTATGGAATCCATCAAAAAACTGAAACTGCAGGACTAGTTGCACTAACAAGACTGTCATACATTGCAGCAAGCCACAAAAACACAAGGGGAATTCCTCCAAAGTTGCAGGATCAAACTGATTCGTTGCTATTTACCAATGTTCAATGCAATCTAGAAACAACAACAAAAAAAAAAGGCCCAAACAAAACAAAACCAAACCAAACAACGCCAAAACTGCAGGATAGTGGCAGCATATGTGACTGTCATACAATGCAACTAGACAAATAAGGCAACAACTGTGCATCTTCAGGTAATGACTATAATATTTACCAAGCGTTATGTATATTCCATTAAAAACTGGAACTTCTTGTGCTGACTGAGACTGTATGCTTCATAATGATTCATGCCTATAAATCAATCAAGTGGTTAAGGATATATTTACAAATGAAGAAAACCCCATAAACTGCAGCTGCAACTGGGAAAGTGACTGCAATGTCTCACTTTCATACAAACAGGGAAATTAAAAAAAAAAATTCTGTCATCAATACCAATTGCTTTCATACAAACAGGGAAGTTCTAAAACTTTTTATCAGTATCAATACTGAACTGATGGATATGTATTGGGGTTTAGAGGGAATCATAAAACGTCATAGCTACCAACCCCAGTGTACAAAAATACTGACTGCTTATGACAAAAATATCGATTTTCGGGAACAAATACCGATTTTTAAAACTTTAATGCATATATAACTACTTACAACATCTACAACCATCAGCAAAGCCAGGCAATAACTTGGTTAATTATTTAATGTCAAAAATGCATGTGTTGCACTCTTGCTCTAACTGAGTAAGTCATCAGACACAGGCTGTTCATAGGAGCCTTTTCCACACCTTGTCTTTTCCATTATTATTGATTCCATTGTACCATCTTTCATGGATGATTTTAATTCTGTGCATGTTTTTAAAATCGAATTAAAAATCCTCTCATCATTAGAGTGTGGTAAGGAAAGAAGTCCTAACATAAAATAACCCAAACGACTGTTTTTATTCTAGCACACGAGTAATCCTTTGCGATTTTTTTGGTCTGGAAAAAGTGTGCAAAATAAATCAGCAGCACCACTATCAACTGAAAGTGGAAGGTTCCTTTCTAAAAGAAATTTAGTAAAACAAACTTCTGATCAAATTACATCAAGGTTCTCTCTGGTATTTATAAATGTTTTAAGTTTAGGCTGTGCTGTTGATGATGAAGCAGTAAGCTGATGTTTATTAGCTTTTTAAAGCTGTTTTATGGCATGGGCACCGAAATGCCCAATAACGAAATCACAATTACACAATTTGGAAAACACAAGGTTTTCTCCTTTACTAGATGGTTTCACAGACTTAAACATGACAGCATAATTGTCCTTCCAGTTATGATGTCTTTGCTGGAAATTTTTTGGAATTTTCTGCTTTCCTTTTTGACATAATGAAGATGAGATACGGTGCGCATTTCAATATGGTGGTTAAAGACTGGGATGGTAGCCTCAATTTCAAATGAACCAATCATATTTTAGAACTCTATATCACTATATACATGAAATACATTTACTCTAAGATTGGAACCGGGTGACCATTCTAAACAGAAAATTGCAAAGAATTTTTTTATTTCCTTTGTTTTACAAAAACAGATTTTTAACACAAAAAACATACAACAGTATTCAGGTCCAAAATACAGTAAAAAATGGGACACTCAGCAGCTATGAAACATTGACTTGTGCTGATGAAAAACAAATAATTGCGACTCTGGTGTTGCTGTAAACCATGTTAATAGAGTACAAGATTTTCTTTGGTTCTGAGAACATGATGACAAGTTATTATAAGCTTTTTTTTTTTTTTTTGAAGAAAAAGTTGTTTAGTGTAAGAGATGTAGATCAAAAACAACTTGTTAACCTGACTGCTGTTAAACTGATGCGCAAAATCCCTAGAACATATTGCATTACAGTTGTCTATATACACATATAAAATATCACTGTCAAAGAAACTATCAATGTAATGAAATCATGATTTTGAGAATTAATTTAAATTTGAAATCATGAAAAAACTGGTAGCCTTATCTATTGAAAACTACTGACTATAAAATGACTCTATGAAAGAAACCTATTTTGGAGGGTGGGTGGGGAAAATCAAAATCCTAGCATATCTCACCCCTGCAATGTAGCTGCCTGTTGCTCTGATACAGTGGACATTGAGACCAATTCCTCCAGCTGATTTGGAGACAAGAGCACATTGCTTCAGGGTATCATATATACCCTCAATACTGTCGGAATGCATTGTCAACAAGAAACAGCTGAAATTGAAGACAAGAACATTCTCAAGAGAAAAAACAAAACAAAAGACGTTCATGGAACAAATATGATCTACCACTGTGCCAGAAAATTGATCTAAACAAGCAAAACTTGACCAAAGTGTTGTGTATTAAAACTTTCTAAAAATACTGAAACTTTTCTTAATTTGCTTCACCAGTTGTAGAGTATAAATGGTTAGTTCAATAGTTTACAATTCAAATTATCAGCACTTTCCACAGAAGTCCTCCTTTTATATATTTATTCATGAAATATTTGACAAAATTAATCATTTCATTAGGAGTAATACTTCGTCTCTGATTTTTGGGCTACACAAATTTTTCATTCAGTTTTTTAAGAACAGTGGCAAAGTTATGCAGGAATGCCAAAGATAGCAAAATAATTCCAACACTGATGATCATCAAATTACCCAATCTGACTAGAATATAAACCTTCTTGTAACTGTCCACATGTGTCTCTGAAGTGAAAACAGACAAAAGTTGATGCTTGACTATAAATGTATTGTATTGGAAGTAAAGGGACAAGGGGTGTGTATGCATTGCTTTTTTAGGTCTGGAACGATTTTAAGAAGCTAGAATTTTTGTTATTCTTTCTGTAAATTGCAATGCAAAGAAAACAGGAAGATCTCTTATCTAGGGGATATTGTATTTTCTATCAGGCTCCTACTTCTTCCCTTGAAATGTATGAAAAGAATTTAATCAATTATTAGATCGTGTAACACATTTTAAAAATTTCATGACATGAACAGAAATATCAGATTTTGTTCATCCTATGACAAAATTAGCTATGTTTTCTTCGATACATGACTTTAAGTGATTTATGTATAAATGTCCTGGATATTATGCTTGCATCTTAGGGCATTGTGACATGATAATTAACACATCAATCACTTGAGTTTATTAAAAAAAAAAATTCAAATTGTGGGAGATACCCCCTCCACTGAAGAAAAGAAATGAGGAATTTTCTAAATATATAACGGATTTCATAAACAAATTAAATGAAGGGCTTACAAAGATGACGAGTGATTTTCTTGCAGCTGGTTGAATTTTCCACTTGATTTTCACAATAATGTATTCTTGAATAAACCCTGCATGACACATTCTTGAAACAATTTTTTAAAGCTCAATTTACTTTGTATCCTATTTGTAATCACATACCTGGACAGTTGTGGACGACAAGTTCCAGAATTAAACAGTGTAGGAGAGGCATGTGTGAACCATTTCTCTGACAGTAGGTTATATGTCTGAAAATGAAAGAAATATATATGCAGCTATACACAATGGCCCAGTCTTGCATACTGTACCATATCTAATATGGTTGGGATTACCCCCCCCCAAACAAACAGTTATGTGTGTTCATAACTTGTAATTTGACAAGAGGCCCAAATGGATTTGAGATTGCTAACCTGGCAGATATCTACCTACGTGTGGATTATTATGACGCCTGCTGACATTCAAAGGTTTGTGTATTTTGAGTAACAGCAGCCACATCTGATGATTATCTGAAAAAATCTAAAGGACCTACATGACTGTATACTTTTTGTCAAATTAGGCTCAATTCTGTCGCGTGGTTTTTAAGCATTCACTGAATGGGGTTTGTTTTAAGTAACGGCAGCTATATTATATGGAGGAGTAGTATCACTTGTTCAAATTGGAATGGCCTTTATATAAGGATGCCCTCTGTCAAATTTGACAAATTCTGGTTTTAAAAGAATTGTTTAAGGGTTTTTCTAATGTTAGCAATAGCAGGAATTTTTGGGTTGCAAATCAGCTTCATTAATGAAAAACATGAGAGGACTTCACGTCAGAATACCTTCTTTAAAAAGTGGTCAATTAGGTTCAGTAGCTCTTGAAATGAAGCTGTTTAAATAATTGCTATTTTTAGTAATGGCTGCTGTACTTTGTGGCACATTGGTTTTATTTTGTATATGCTTGAAAGGCCTTTATACCATATCTCTAAGTTTGGCTGAAATTGCTCCACAAGTTTTGAGAAGTTGTAAACATATGTGAAGAGATGGACACAACATGTGACAAATGCAGGGCCATAAGCTAAAGTGGCTTTATGACAAGGTACACTAAAAAGGAATCTGTGTGCCTTATTCTATATACAGACCTGCCAACCCTAAAGAGACATTCTCAGTAAGTCAGTCCAAATTTTTCAGTAAGTAGGACCAATTTTCAGTAAGGTATAAAAACTATTAAGTACTGGCAACAAGTAAAAGTTTAATAACCGTAACAGTTTATATTCATGTTGTAACTTTCAATTTATAGCTACTGATGTGACTGGTACATGGTATTTTTGCACTTTCTAAGAACTTCTGGTCAAACTCCATTTTGAAGCATTCTCCCCCCCTTCACTTTCATGACTAGTATTGCTTCCAAGGTATCAACTGACATAGACGATCTGGATTTTGGGTGGTTAATGGCAAAAAATGAAAACACCCTCTCACAACCTGCATCTGAATGAGGAATAATAAGTACATTCTTCATGATGCTGGACAACAATTTGTATTTGAACTGGCCATTAGCATCCTTGAGTTTACTAATAAGATCCCATTGCTTGTCAACTCTTTTAGTGTTTAAGATCTAAGGATTCAATTCATCTACTTGGTAATTCAAAAACTCTGCTTCCAAGTTGTCTCGCCAGTTGGTTTCTTTGGGTTCCATACACATAAATCTTGATGGGAAATACATCACACTGCTAAAATCACTCATCATCCTTTTTGACACATCAGCAACTGCACTGTGTTTCAGAAGTTCATTATTCAAGGGAAACCTCTTAACAATGTAATCACAAACAGTTGTGTAAAGTCCCTTACATCTTTATAGAATTGACAAAAGGCTACTTTCATACAGCTTCCTTTCAGCCAAGTATTTTCTTGTTTCTGAACCTACTGTAAGTGTACCATCTGACTTATGTTTCTTACAGTCATGATAATCGATATCAGTAAGATCCTTGGCTTGTGAAATTTCTGTAGCCTTTACAAATCTGATCAGCAACTGCTTTAATAATTCAAGCATGTTTTCTCTAAGTTTGTGGATCATAGGCTCCTCCTGTTGCATGATTAAGTTGTACTTGTTAAATAATGGAATTATATGTCTAGAAATAAGCAATAAATCTTCGCCCTCCGGGACTGCAAAGCCTTACACACACTCATAGCCTTTTCTTCTCTGTAACTGACTTTTTTACTGTCTTTCCAGTCATTTCTAACCAATGGTGTCTGACATCTAGACAGAGCCTTTTTATCTGATTTCTGTGATATAGCATTCTCTAAGGAACCTATCTTGGGTTTTATTTTCTCTGTCTTTCCTGCTGAGGCATACCTGAGGGTAGTACTAGCCTGACTTCTGGATTTATCACAGTTCAAAGCTTTACTGCATGTACCTGCACTGTCGTTATTTCCTTCTTTATTACTAGATACATGTGGAGCTTTATCCTTGGAACTAGACACCTTCTCTGACATCCTACTTTTGGATTTAGCTCTTTTGCCTTTTACCTCTCGTTTCTTGGTTTCTTTACCAAAATATATTTGTAAGGGTTCCCACTGTTCCAACAGTCTCTTTATACCTTCACCAAGAGACAACCATCTTGTTACACAATGCTTCAATATTTTTCTCTGCTCCTTCCCACAAAGAGTCTGAAGATCTTTCAGTTCCATTTATCTATTCACACTTTTATCCAAATAATATATGTCCACTAATAAGTCATCAAAACTAATAGGAAGCATATCAGCCCCCTTTTTAGCTGCTAAATGTATCAAATGGCATGAACATCCACTTAGATACACTGAGGGATTCACCATAGTAATATGTCCAAATACATCTTTATTGCAACCTGTTATCACTGAAGCATTATCTGATTCAAAGGCAATACAGTTATTCCAACTTACGTTTCTCTTTTTCAAATCCTCATCCAATAATGTGAAAATATTTTCCCCAGTAGAGGCTCCATCACATGTTGGAACTGACAAAAGTGCTTCAGTTACAACCCCATATGTGTTATCAAAATATCTAACAACAACTGGGTACAGCTTCTCAAAATCATTGCTACCATCAGTTGCTATACTGAAAGGTTGGGATGAAATATTGTTAACAATGCCTTCCTGTATTGACTTGCACCGTTGTAATACAATAGCAGTAGTTTTTGTTCTGCCACAATGATAACTATTTGCTACTGACGATTTGGGAAACATGCACTTGAATAGTTTAGAAGCATGGTCAGATGCAGCAATTGCAACATTATGCTTAACCAAAAAGTCTGTAAAATATACTTCGGCCTTAATGACCTCCAATTCAGTTTCTGGCACTACAGATCCAAATCCCATACAGGTCAGCGACTTACAACTTGATTTCATTGCAACGTATTCTATATGTATTTTGGAATTCACGTGGCGGCGACAGTGATCTCACCCACCGTGGGAAATGTTCAAGTCAAGCCGACATAACGTGCAATAAATGTAATGGTCACCTTTTTTACTTGTTTCTAAGCATGACCAAGTATGTGAGTAATCTCTTTTATAATTTTGCAATCACTGTTTCAGCTTTTTAGGAGGCTGGTTGTCCTCTCCACCTTTGATGCATTTGCGTTTGGTAGACATTTTCAGACGACCAGATGACAAAACAAAATCTAGATCAGATGCATGCTTCTCACGAACAAAACAGGCAGGTTTAAAGCATTTGAGGTACCAATGTATAGTTAGTCTGGTTCCCTACCAAAATCCACTCAGTCTAAGATGAAACTCTGAATCCGAACATGGAGTCTAATACGAAAATCCGGGTCTGGAACGAACCAGTACAAAAAATATCCGGAACAGAAAAGAAAAAAAAAAACACAATCATATTTCCATACTTTTTGCTATCATTCCTAAGTCCGTAATTTTAGTGTTTTTTCGTAAGACTTACAGCAAAATTGTAAGAGTTGGCAGATCTGTATATATGCCTTCTATTCCTTGTCAAAGGGTTGTCTAGAAAATGCAGGATAAATCCAGATACTGTCTGCATCTAGTAGATTAATGGTAAGTAATCTGAATCATCTGGGTATCCGAATGAGAGGCAGATGTAAACAGGAATAAACATTTGGGTATCCAAATGACAGGCTGATGTTCACAGGAATAAACATCTGGGTATCCAAATGACGGGCTGAGGTTCACAGGAATAAACATCTGGGTATCCAAATGGCAGGCATTATGTTCACAGGAATGAACAGTTCATTTAAGCTTTATTTTATGCTAGTTATTAGTGCCAAGTTCTCTGGCGGGGTCTGGACAGAGGCAATATTGTTCCTCAGACTATGCAACCAATATACCTGCCAATTAGTACAAAATTTTCCTCAAGTCTAACCCCTCTAACCCCCCCCCCCCCACGTACACCCATATTCAGGTCCAAAATAGAGGAAAAATAGGACACTTGGCAGCTATGTACTACCATGACTGCTAACTCTTATGCTGGTAGATCTGCATGCCTTTCAACCTATTTTTTTTAAATTCTGCCCCATTCATATGATTTTATACAAATGATGTAATTATTTGATAATACAAAGCAGGTCTACTTTGAACTGAGTATACAACAATTCTGCAAATTGGAGATAAAAACACATTCTGCATTAATAATTAGTTTCTCACTGAAAAGCTTGCAGACATTTCTGTGGAGACCGACACTTCTCAAGTTTGAATACAAGAGCGCATATCGCAGTTATGATTTCAATGAAACTATTCCGAGAACTAAAACACAAATTTCAGTTGACAAAACTTATTTAATTGGTATTTACAGCTTAAAATGCTGTTGTTAATAGGTATTAGACATTTTCATAGATAGAAATTTCACTGAATATTGTTATTGACCATGTGCTGAGCATATTTAATATAAAGAAAATTTAACAAAATATATGGCTTCTTATTAAAAGTTGCAAATTCCATGGTGTTTCTGATAATCCAATTGCATATAATACCGAAAGGGCCTGGTCAAATTTAGACGAGTCCTGGGCATCAGGCTATCCAATTTGTCGAGCACTGGAATTTGCAGGCAGAGGTAAGATTTTGCTAAGTTTTGAAAAACCTTAATACAAAGATGCTTCCTATTAACTCACAAAGTGTATGGTTCTGTAGGCAGTTGATATACCAAAGTTACACAGTGCAGTGCACTATAAATAGAACACCTGTTACCTATTTTGCTCCATCGCCTGCCTATTAACTGTTATTGAACTGTAGTATATGTTACATTCAACATAAATTTTAACCATTTTACATTTTTTGTACACATTTATTATGTATAGAAAGATTTAAGAGTAAAGTCTTATCGTTATAGTATAATTATTTTTCTCGGAAGAATTTTTATGTGCTTTAAAATCTTTCGAGAACTTGTTCACCATAAACCAGTGAAGCCATGTGACCAACCATAGCTGCCTTTTTTCATACTTGAAATTTCCCAGTTCCTTGTCTAAATCTACATCAATAAATCATCTGAATTTGATAAATTATAAAAACTCGGTGCTGCCTACATCAACATCAGAGCCTTTACCTAAGTTATAGAACCTTTCATGGTCATGATTCTCATCATCCAAACTCCAGAAAGTACTGAATGAAATCCTTGGTCTCCATTTTGGAGAATGGAGAATCCGACCCAGTTGCTTTAAATAGAACTCAAACAGCAAACATGAAAACAGGCGTAATGGCCATTTACATCAATGAATGTAGTATCTAATAGGGGGGTTTTCTCCGAAGGTGGCACTACAAAATCAAGCTAAAAATGGCTAATATTTACAGCAGGCATCCAAACGAGGTTCCATGAGAATGAAGTAGAGGTGTCCAAACTTGCTTCAATGTGAATCAGGGAGATGCATCCAAAGACACTTACTTGAGGTAAGGGTTACAAAAAGTTATTGAAAAGTTTTAATAACAACGGTCGTATTGGGAGATTGTCAGCATTGGTACAAACTTTAATGGTCTCCATTCAAGCATGCCTCCTGTTTAAATTCTGTCAATTCTGTTGCATATTTGTATTGTAGTCATTAAAAACTTTTTTTTAACAAACTTATTTTGGATACAGCTGACAGACTGGGACAGTAAGCCAGCTCCGTCTGTATCAAGTCTGAAGGCCTTTATGTCAAAATGCTGTCAAATGTTTAATTCCATAAGTAGATTTTGAGGTCATTTCAAATTTTTTAAATATTTAGCAACAGAGTCCATATTGGATGGCAAAATAATATCATTTGTGCAAAACTGAAAGCCTTACAATGGAATGCTCTGTTAAACTGGCCAAGTGATTTTTGAATATTTTGACGTGTTGACAATGAATGATGCAAAGCCTTATCGTAAGCTCATCTGGTTTTACAGTCAGGTGAACGAAAATCATCTCCCATGAAAGCAATGTAACAATCACCTCTATGGCAGCCTCGATATCATCTCTGTGTATCCCCACAGATACTCTCATCAACATGTGCTGTGGTCGCTCCATTACTGAAATTGCACAAAATGGGTTGAAATAAATGTGATGAAATACAAACCACAAATATCAAGTTCTATCAACAATCATTATTTTTTGAAAATATCCTTTAACCATGATCTTTCTGCTTGTTTCTTTTGTGGAAGGCCATGAACCTCAAAGGGTCATGTAAGTGAGTAGACAAATGAACTGACTTAGCTTCATAATTCTTAAAGCCAAGCATCATTCGAATCTATCACAGTGTTTATGAAACATGCAATCTAGTCAATCACGGAAGCTATGTAATATGTTGCAAATGACCCTTACAATCTACAATCACAGACAAAAACTGAACACATTATACATAACAGAAAGTTTGTTAGAAAAGTTTATTTTAAATCCTGACAAAAAGTCCCTAAAAATGATATACCTTGGTATGAAAAGGACTGAATTTTTTTAAAAAATCCACATGGAAAAATAAAACAATCTTTGTTCCTATCATCACTTTACTAAATACAATATGATTATCACTATACCACTTAGGATTTTGCTAGAAAACCACTGGCACCCAATTCAAGCAATACACTTGATGGATTTTAAACCTGCTGCCTTCACTTTAAAAACAATATTTCCATGATATGCATCCATTTTTAGTATCAAGTCTGCATTAGGTGCTGTGTAAAAGCAAAGTCAGCTTCATATATGACATGTTCTGCACTGATAAGTAGGTAACATAGGCAAAAGTAATTGATAACTGACATCTGCTTAATGGTTAGCAATGCTGAGCTTCAGAGCTTGTTAAGGGTAGAGAATGCATACTGATATCTGGTGCAAGGTGCAAATCTGCATGCAGGGGAAAAATATGCATTATAGTTTTTTTTTACATTTATATTTTTTTAAAATAAATTATATATTTTTTTACAGTCAGGACAAGTGGTTTTCCACTTGCATGGTTGGTGCTAAAACATCTACTTTCAATGTAATCTGACACTAGACCATACATTTAATGCAGTGATTACCAAGGGCATCCAGAACTTGGGATTGTGCATTGAAAATTGGCCAAACAGTAGATTCCTACATAAACAGTAATACACGATAGCCAAATTCACGGAGTTACTACTGATGATAATGCTCAACATTGTCTTTCCAGCGCAAACTACTAACTATTAAGCGAAGCTACATCACATTTTCTTTAACTTTACAAATCAAAAGATTGGCTTCATTATTTTTCTCTAACACTGAATGAAGATCACACAATGCAGACAATGTGTTGGCACAAGCATCCACATGATCCATAAGGCAAATGTACCTCAACTGACTGAGGAGTTCAAAAAGTTGGAAAATTCCAGTATGAACTCAATACATTTAACACACAATTAGTTCAAGTATGTATTTTGTTCTGTCAGCGGCAGCTGGAAAATCTTGGTTTTCCTCTGAATTTGGTAACTATTGGCAAAGTTAAAGAGCTTTTCCAAGTCAGGAATGACCATATTCTTACTCCCAGCTTTTTATTGATTTCCTGGTAGTGTAATAGCCCTTTTTATCATTTTTCAATAGGAATGACCATTTTTTGGGCCACTTTGATTCAAATTTTCAATGGTGGCACAGTCTTCGCTGCTAAAAGGTCACAACCTTCTTCCCCAGTCTCAGATTTTGATGCCTGATTTTGGTAGAGAATAAGTGCCATCCACATCAGGAGTTGGAACTTCTAAAACTTCTAGATGCTATTCTTTGTGATATCATCTATATAAAAAATACAGCACAAAATTGACTTCCAATTCTTTGACATCTTTTTGCTTGCAGACAACAGGCTCAACTATTAGTGTACAACATAATTAGACTTTCTCTGCCTTACCCAATTAGAATGCTGGACCATCGTAACCCCTCAGATGACCACCCATAAACCCTGCACATTTCTGATGAGAGAAGGTTATCCTTGACAATGTGTACAGGATGTAAGTTTCTGAATTATATGTATGCAGAAGTCCATCAAATTATGTGGCTGATTAAGGGAAATGTGCCAAATCTGAACAAAAAGTGATCATTTTTTAAAGCATGACTTGTGGCTTAATTTGTGAAAATTACTTGATTTAAAAGGTATAGTCAAGTCATTTTGCATCAAAATCTTAACCATTTTCTGAACAGAGTGCACAGAATGTTTTTTTGACTATGTATCATTTTACAAAAAACGAGTAGTGAAAAGGTATACCTCTCTTTCCATTCTTCAGAAGATAGGATCTTTCCATTGTCTGAAAAATACACAAGCATTGCTATACGTGAAAAAAAATACTTCTCATCCTGCAACTGCTTTTTTCAATTAAAATGCACACTATTAAATTACAATTTCAAAAACAATTCTTTTATATAAACAAAACAAAAACAGTTTATTCTAAAGAAAAACCCCACAATGACCTAATTTTTATTGATAACTAGTACTTCTTTTATAAATGTACACACCAAGCTGCAACTTTACAAGCAATGGCAAACCTGTCAGTCTGAACAAGACCTTATGAGAAAGGCAGCCTATATTTTTGTGCAAGTTAAACCAATTTTCAGTAAAGTGTAACGAAATATCGTGTACTACTATTGTTGACTTGGAAAACATGCATTTAAATATTTATGAAATGAGAGTTGATGCAGTGAAAGGCAAACAACAAAGTTTGTCAAGTACACTTAGGCATTACTTACCTCCAGTATCATTTCAGAAACTGGAGTTCCCAATCACATGGAACTCAATGGCTTCTTACTAAAATCCCTCAACTTTTAAGTTTTTAAAAAAAAGTTTTTGAAAATTTCACATAGCAATGGCAATCATTTTTCCAACCATAAGATATACTCTGATCATTATTACCTTTTGTCCAATTAATGTAATTGTTGCCTCTCCTGCTTTATCCCCAAAGAATGTGAATATTCCTTTGTATACTTCTGGGCTGACTGCCTGAATATTTTAAGAGGCTGACGTTTTGCCTTCAAAATATTGTCCTTTGCTGCACAACATTTGAAGAAAATGCTTTTAGTAACAGCTTGACCAAGCAGATGTTCTGCATAAAAAACATGGGCAGATTAAGGTGTCTGAGGTACTCCTGTAAAGTTTGTCTGGTTCCCTGATCAACTTCATTAAATTTAATATGAAAGCCTGATCCAGATCAGACTGGGACAAGCCAAGATCCAGATTTGAATGCGATTATAATTTTAAAAAAAGATTTTCTATTATTCCAGAAGTTCATAATTTAAGGGCCATTTCAAGGATTTGTGGTCAAATCTTTAGGTTGGCAGATCCGTAATGGTTTCTGAGAAAATGACATCATGCAAACCCTTACCTGTGACGATACCACACAGATGGATTGACAGACATTAATCTGCAAAATGCTTCACACTGCTAGACAAAAAAAATTGAAGAACCCACCCCCCCCAACCAAAACAACAAACCTATGCAAAGAGGTTAATAATCTGAAATTTTTTGTAGTTCCTTTTAGAACTGAGTTCTGTATTGTTTCCCCAGAATTTTTGACTAATGTATTTTTGGTGCTTTAGAACATTAAAAGTAGGAGATGCAAAGGGATGAGTTTAACACGAGTTGTGCAGGAACTGCATATTTATGGTCAAATGGAAGCAATCTGTATTCAGATAAATAAAAGTTTGGATCAGGACAATGATGTCTACAAATGACAAATTCCTGTCAATCATTAAGTTTGTGCCAATATCAGGCAGAGAGCATAAGCCATGGTCCAAAAGATATCTGCTTTGAATTACTCTAACAGAACATAAGTGATTGAGACACGACAAAAGACATTTTGATACAGAAAGTCATTAGACACTAAAGAACACAACAGCTGTTGATTAGTCATAATCTTGCTTATAACAAAGATGGCTGATGCTGATCATATATGCATAAAAGAAAGTCACAACTAGAATACGACTGTTTTGGGATTGGTTTGGAAATTTGGAGGTATCAATGACAATGGGCTCAACTTCACAAAATCTAAGTATTTAATTTTCTGCATGAGTATACCATGTGCTGTTCACATGGGTTGACAGGCTCCAATAAAACCATCCCTTCAGTAAGGAAACTAAAGTTCCACAAGAATGCATCTTAAACTTGTCTGCAAGTTTGTTTAAATTTGAGTCTGTCTTGTACAGAGCCTTTTCTCATGTTGGATGATACTATACATCCATGATTCAGAAGTGTGAAAAGCCTGATAGTGCTTCAACATTTTGGGGGTGACCCTGAAGCATTTCTTGCTTTAGCCAAAATTAAAAAATAAAAAATAAAAAAATAAAAAAAATAAATGAAAATAAAATGAGAGACTTTAGTGACTTTAAAATTGGTATTGCTTTGCCAGTCTGCGTTTATATAGTCCTGTTGTACGGGAAACTGACCTGTGAGAGATCAAGCACCACTTAACCCATCCAATCTTATGATAGCAAGAAGAAACATAAATGACTTAGCAATGTATACATCAAGACTGGCACACAACTAAAATGAACTCCTCTAAAGACTGATTTAAAAAAGGAAGGAGTCATTCTGTTTACTTCTCCCTTATATAAAAATCCAAGTCATAAATTGAGGACCACGATGTGTCAAAAACTTGTTACTAGAACATTCTAAGTTGCCAACAAGACCAGTAATTTCAAAGTGAAAAACTAACATACAAAACTTAGATATAAGTAAACATGTTTACCTCTAGTAATAATGATCATTAAACAATCTAAAATCATTGAGAAATAAAAGCTGTATGACAAGTTGTTTACAAAATAAAGATTTTTGTCAGATAGCTTTAAATTCAATTACTGACTAAGGTCACCACACAAAATGTTTACCCATTGTTGCCATTTATGTGTCATGATGAAATAAAAAATCCACTGCAGTTGATGGTATAAATGCAGTTGAGTCATTATGTCATTTACCAAGTTAAATGTATTTGTCAAATCTGTTCTTGCTAGCAGTAGAATTTGCATATATTTTTTACACAAAAATCTGGGACATGTAAACCAATAAATTTAAAACGAGAAAATTTAGGGTCTCTTTTTTTATATGCCACCTTAGCCTGACTTCACTGCAAAAATAGTATTTTCTCTTTCACAAAAAACATCATATAATTATTCAGCAAGTATAATTAGTGCAGTACACTGATAATCAAGTTCAATCCTTTTGATTCCGTTTTTATTATTGGAAGAATGAATGCAATTTTTATTCAGAAAAGATTCTGCCAGTGCATTCTACATCGGTTTGATCATTTTATCCTCTTGTAAGACTATTTTTGGTCACCATGGCCTGGCAAAGTAAATTCTAGGTTTAATTTATCATTTTCTCTATTAGCGGTAGTTCCTTATCATTTATGGAACTTAATCTTTTTAATAATAAAAAAAAATTAAAAGCAATATTTCATATTGAGACAATGTGTAATTAATTGAACACCAAAGAAATACTCAACAACTAAATATACAACATAATGAAATGTATACACATATTAGAGAGTAAAACATTAATCATCTGGCACAGACCCAAAAATAATGGATACCGTATATACTCGTGTATAAACCCGTTCACGTATAAGCCGACCCCCCCCCAACCAAATAGGTATATACACTAAAAAGTGCATGACCCACGTATAAGCCAACCCACAAGTCCCAAATCACATCACAAGATGCATGCTGTAAGTTCTAAAATGCATTTATTTAGGTGACTTACACTAGCAAAAATTACCCTTATAACTCTCTCGGGGTTGGCAGGTATGATTATTATACAGAAATGATATAAATTTGTTTGAAAAGTCAAGAAATTTACTTAATTTTCTGTTTTATTATTGTTTCTGTCTAATTCAGATTTGTGGTTAACTTGATTGGACAGTGACAAGACAAGAATTGAGCATTCGCGGGTTGCTGTAACACTACCTCTCCCATTTGACTCAATTATTGTTTGTTTATGTGTTATAGCATTAGACTTTAAATCAGTGGTGGGCAACTTCTCTAGTCGGCGGGCCGGATATGGGAAAATGAAGTTCTTGGTGGGCCGGATTACTAAATCAATACCTTAATCGCTTTTATCCACCTATGCCAGGAGATTGCGGCCGGATGTGACCGCGGGCCAGTCAAAATCCTGTCGCGGGCCGGGTCAGGCCCGCGGGCCGTATGTTGCCCGTCCCTGCTTTAAATCAATGTACCAGTTAATTACGTTTTGATTTTGCCTTGAAACTGTAAATACCTAACTCATTAAAATATTATTCCAGTATGACAACCATGAACAACAATAGAGTTTGATTCTACCCTTGCAAATAGGTTTGTGAGCGCATTTACATAATGGCACTACCACATTTACATTGTAGGTTTGAACACAGGCTGAATGAAGTAAATTCCACTGAATGAAGAACATCCCTTGGATTTGAATCATGGGCACCACTGCGCTAAACTCTAATGATAAATCCAACATACAATAATGAAGTTTCAGAAACAAATGCTTTGAAAATTAAGCAAACTGAGTTGTAGTTTGCTTTGATGTAAGCAACCTTACACCCTGTTTTACAAAACTACGTTAATCATGCTAATATTATGGAGTGAATGGCAATTACACATCAAAGTACTGGTATAATTGCCAGTCAAAATTCCCTCTTAACAGAAGCAAGTTCAGGGTTTTAATGATTAACTGCCTGTATTGCTGTTGGAAAACAAAAGACAAATCCGCCAATTATAAACAAAAGAGACCCCAGGTAAACTCGAAGTGGCCAGTGAATTATTATATTAACAAGTCTTTATTTAGCTTTATTTAATTTCATGTTGGAGAAATCAGAAAATATGCACATGCAAAATAATATAACAAAAAAAAATCTTAAGAAATTTAAGTTTAGACCTTGGCCCACGTATAAGCTGTCTCCCTGTCTTCCAGGCCTTTATTTTTCCTAAATTTTTCAGCTTACACTTGAGTATATACGGTAAGTGATATGCAAACAATGGATTATCCATACACACATGTAGGATAATTATAGTTGATGCAAAAGTATAAAAATATTAGATTTTTTAAAATATTCTCCATCCCATTTCTCTATTTGGTTGCCATGGTAACCATGAACACAGCAATCTGCATGCACACTGTGTACACCCCCCACTATGACTATAAATACTAGTCCTCGATTTAGCTCTAAAGGTCAAGGTTGTTCTCAATCAATTAAGCATACACAGATAGGGCAGTTCAAAACAAAATTAGCATAGGTGACAAGGTCATACAAAAAAAACCTAGCACCTCCAAGGTTAAATAATTAGATTTCTAATTGTTGCACATTATCTTGGGAAAAGCACTGAAGAAATCTGGTAAGAGAAGGATCAACTTACCTTGAAACCAAAGTAGTTGTAACTGTAATCTCTGTCATAAATGATGGCTGAATTCAATGCCTGAAAGAGAAAAGAATTAGGAACATTAAAAACATCAGCAGCTAATGCTATTGCAGGCAAATTAAATGTTGCTGGCTAGGCTGATGCAACAATGTTCTAAGCAGTTGCTCAATTTAAACCCCCCAAATTTTCTGCATGTGTGTGTGTGTGTGTGCCCTACTTTCCTTTTAGTAATACACACTACATAAATAACATCATCTAAACAATCATCAGTAAATTAACAACTTGGAGAAGCTATGCTTAGGATTATATCACATTTTTAAGTTTATGAGAAACACAATAATAGATTGCATCCTTGTTGAACTGCAAGGCGTGCACTGACTGTAACAGCAATTACTATGACATGTCACCAGTCTTTTTATCTAATGGAAAAAACCCCCAGTCTGAAATTGGTCTGAAGTGGCTGCCATTTTTGTACCAAAATTCAAGAAAATGGGTTATCACCCTGATTATTTCATCAGATCGACTTTTTCTAATCATAGATACTGAACTTTTTCTAATTATAGATACTGATCTTACAGTAACCAAAACACAAGGTTTGTATAACTTATTTTGAAACAGAAATTGTTTCTCTATTAAAAAAATAGATGAAGATGAAGATGCTTTTATCAGTTCTGCACCTGTGAAAGAGCTTGGTTGACACACAATTAAAAAAAAGAAAAGAAATAACTTTAGAAAGGTAAATTGTTCAAAATATTTTAAAAATGAATAAAAAATAATAATAAAACTTTATTAAGAAGTTCCAAATAAATGTAAACTCAAGGTACAACAAAATAGAAAATAAAATGTAAAGATGTTAAAATTCTGTAAAAGTAACATGTATAAAATCCATGGAAAAATTGTCCGGACAAGAATACAACACGCATTGTGAAATATATATGAAACGTTTATTTTGAGTCTATATCTTTCACTTTTCTAAAGAATCAAATCTGCAATTTATTGATAATACAACAGTTTTAGAACATACACAGTACACAAGTATTATAAACAAGCCTCTTCTGCTCTGGGCTTCATCCACACCACAATACATCCTCTTTGTAGTGTTAATTTTAGTATGTAATGTGTTTCTTGTTTTCCTTATCATTTTATCACCATGCAACTTGCATTTCCCATGCTAGTTATTTTAATACGTCTTCAAATACAGTTTTCTAATCAGCCATGTACTTGGGCGATATTTATTTTATTCAAAGAACTATGAATAAATTGAACTAGTTTAATATCAACATGGCAAAATTGCACTATAACATGCTTCATTATAAGCCCCGCCTCCCCCTTTTCAGTGGGCCTACCATCCCTAATTTTCATTGTCAATCCTAGGATTTTTGTAAACTCCAGGACATAGCTGCCAACCCCCGAGTACAGAAATACTGATTTTCAGGAACAAATAGATTTTTGAAACTTTTATGCATATGTAACTACTTACAACACCTACAACCATCAGTAAAGCCAACAATAACTTGGTTATTTTAATGTCAAAGATGCACCTGCTGCACTCTTGCACCTTCCGTTTAAGTTATAGAAGCCCTTTCCATACCTTGTTTTTTTAATCACTATTGATTCCAACATACCATCTTTCACTGCCGATCTGAATTCTGTGCGATTCTTTTCACTGAACTAAATATCCTTTCACAGTCAGCATTAGTGTGGTAAAGAAAGAAGTCCTAACATGAAATAACCCATATGACTGTTTTCATTTTAGCACAAGTAATACTTTGCGATTTTAGTGTCTGGAAAAAATGTGCAAAATAAATCACCATTATCACTATCAACTGTAAGAGGAAGGTTCCTTTCTAAAAGAAATTTTGTTGCATGAACTTTTGATCAAATTACATCAAGGTTATCTCTGGTATTTTATGAATGTAATTTTGCGCTGTGCTGTTGATGTTTTATGTCACCGGCGCCTAGATGCCTAATAGCGAAATCACCATTGCACAATTTGCAAAGGCAAGTTTTCTACTTTACATGATGGTTTCACAAATTTAAACATGATGGCATAATTGTCCTTCCAGTCGTTTTCTTTGGTGGAGAAAATTTTGAATCTTCTGCTATCCTTTCTGATTTGACAAAGATGAGAAACAGTGATACCAGCACATGCTTTGCACAATCCAATATAGTGGATAAAGACTGGCATGTTTGCCTTGATTTCAAATGAACGAGTCATATTTTAGAACTCTATATCCCTATATACATTTGCTCTCAGAATGGAACTGGGCGCCCATTCTAAACAAAATTGCAAGGAAATTTTAATCTGCAGCTGAGTTGTTTTAGCCCAGTACATGAAGCGCTTAGTCCATTTTCTATATTTTATATATATATATATATATATAGATATATATATATATATATATATACATACATATATACACACACACACACACTCACTCACTAATCATTATAATATAAATGTTTTAATAATAATAAAAAATTTAAAGAAAAAGAAAATCCCGAAATTGATATGTGCATCTAATCGAGAAAGTTAGGCACAGTTCATGAAGTGCTTAGTACAATATATACAGTAATCATTACAATATATGTGTTTATGTTCACTTCAACTGTACTAAATGTTATTATCAATTACTGCGCTTTGATCTGTGAGTTTGATATTGTTGGCATGTGCATTGCAAAACCATTCAAAAAGATTATTTAAATCTTGGTACATACACTGTTTCGTATTTAAAATAATTCTCTTTCCATTTACTCCATTTTCCCACTACTACAGAATATTTTCCTTATTTGTTACAATGTTGTCTTCACAACATAAAATTTATCAGCAAGCGAACCCTTTCCATTATCGTCAAGTCAAATAACTTCTACTTTTCCTTCTGGAGTAGAATTTCTTTGTTTAGGGGATGACATGTTAAAATTTGTAACAGTTTATTCCTATGTTGCTTATTGTACAGTTTTGCAATTTAATTATGCAGACAAAACTTTTGTAGAGTAAATGAAATTCCTTGTTTATCAAGGATGTGGTACATGAATACTACTGTCACATGATTTAACAGTCACTGTCTGATACCCTGTCTTGTTCAAGGTTAATTTCTGTGTGTGTGTGTTCATGGAAAAAATCTATATTTGGTCTATGCTGACCACGTTATGATCTTGACAATTACATCCAGTCATAACCATATATAAAAAAAACAAAAATAAAAAATTAGCCACTGTGTGAAGCCCAAAACTCTAAAACATTGCTGACCACATTTCGTCTAAATGTTGGCATTAATTACATTAATCTTAGTGGTACATATACTCCAGCCAACACTTCTTTAAGTAACGAAAGCCTGACATCCAGAAAGATAATCAGATCACTTACCTTATCGTATGAATTAAATATTGGTTCTGGATATATAACACAGCTGCCAACCCCAGACTACAAAAATACTGACTGCTTATGCCAAAAATACTGATTTTCAGGAAGAAATACTGATTTTTAAAATTATACTGCATATATAACTATTTGCAACATCTACATCCATCACTAAAGTAGGTCAGTAAGTTATGTAATAACTTAATGTCAAAGATGCATGTGTTGCACTCTTGCACCTTCTTAGTAAGTCATCAGACACGGGATGTTTATATGAGCCTTTTCCACACCTTGTCTTTCAATCATTATTGATTCCAATGTGCCATCTTTCATGGATGATCTGAATTGTGTGCGATTTTTTTTTTACTCAACCAAAAATCCTCTCACAATCAGCATTAGAGTGTGGTAAAGAAAGAAGTCCTAACATAAAATAACTCAGACGATCGTAAAGAAAGTCTCCACATGAATTCTTCATCTTAGACATCAGAATCCACACTCCATCAACACTATCGTAGGAGAGTATTGTTTCAGTCAGGAAGCTGATCTGGTATGAGGCAAACTGTGCTCTAAGCTTGTCCTGAACATCAGAGAAGATTCACCATCTATTTTCAGCAGTAACATGGAATTTTTTTTAGAAAAAACCTGATGTCTGCAAAAGAGACCTCTAACCTTGAGCTAATATGTGCAACTCGGGCATGTGTTAGAACCTCATCCTTTAAGGGGAATTTAATAAAAGGCAATATTTTTATACAAAGTATCATTGACCTCCTCAGACAGGAAAGTTGAGTTTATATAAGTTTTTGGTTGAACAGTGTATCAAAACAATATTTCACAGAAAGAAATGTAGAGAAAAAATACTAATTTCATGCAAGGGGGGGAGAAAAAAAAAACCTGCAAATGTTCTGGCAATCAAAAATAAACTTGTCACATTTCAGTTAAAATAAGAACGTAGGTCTAAAACTACGCACCTTTCAGTCTTTTCACAATGTAGTTATGGTTGTCTGTTGCCAGCTCATTAATGATAGCCACTGTTTTCGTTCTAGCACACGAGTAATCCTTGGCAGTGTTGCTGTGTGGAAAAAGTGTGCGAAATAAATCGCCAGCATCACTAGCAACTGAAAGCAGGTTCCTTTCTATAAGAAATTTAGTAAAAATAACTTCTGATTTAATTACATCAAGGTTCTCTCTGGTATGTGTAAACTTCAGTTCAAGCTGTATTGTTGATGATGAAACAGCAAGCTGTTTATTAGCTTTTCTCATGCTGTTTTATGTCATGGGCGCCTCCATGCCCAATAGCGAAATCACAATTGCACAATTTGCAAAATGCAAAGTTTTCTCCTTTACAAGATGGTTTCACAAATTTAAAGATGACGGCAAAGTTGTCTTCCAATTCTGTTTTCTTTTCTTTGCTGGAGAAAATCCTGAATCTTCTGCTTTTCTTTTTGACATCATGAAGACAAGATACAGTGATAGCAGCAGAGGCTCTGCGCAATCCAATATGGCGACGGATGGCGGTTACAATTTGGTATGGCAACCTCGATTTCTAATGGACCAATCGTATTTTATACATGTAACACATTTGCTTTAAGAATGGAACCGGGTCCCGGTCAAAACGGAAATTTACAAGGAATTTAAAAAATTTTTTTTTTTTTAATTGAAAAAAACCCCGGATTTTTAACCAAAAAAACGTACACCCGTATTCAGGTCCAAAATAGAGGACAAATACGGAAAAAACGGGAAAGTTGGCAGCTATGACATATTAATAATAAAATGTGGCCACTTGTGAGGGGTAAATTATATATTTTTGCACTAATATGTTGTCTGGTGGTCATATTAGAGGGGTGGCCTTTCTTGATGGGTACTTTTGAACACAAACTCCTCGGTGCCAAGGGATTCTGGCCATAAAAAGTGGGTGGTCAATGGTACGGTGGGGGTGGGGTGTGTAGGGTGTGTGTGCATTCATGAGGGGAACCACTGTATTATTGCAAAATAAAGTAATTTTTGTGTTTGTTCTCAGTGCATCGAGTGTACAATCAAATATTATATGTGATCACTGAGTTTTCAACATTTCTCATTTAATATGCAGTGATTTAAGATGGTAACTGTGCCAGATCTTCGCTAGCCAAGGTTCCAATAACCCTATCTACACCTTGGCATATTGAGCTGATACTTCTGTGCTTCGGGTCTGTGAATTTCATTAGATGCGGCGGCAAGCCACCGCATCCAATCAAAAATTCAGTTCTTTTAATTTGAACACTATTGCTACATGATTGAGACAAGGGGAGCACACAACTTGAATGGACTGATATATAAGCAATATTCCAGCGTCAGTCCGTGTTTGCACAAATACCTTTCACTCAAATACACCTGTAATGGCCACCCTCTGGTACACAGGCAGGTTGTAACGGCCGCCATCCCTGTTCAGAGTCGGTTTGTGCATACAGATGTAAATATATTCCTTAACCCCTAGCTCAAACCAGGCTTGTTCTCGATCTAGGACTTTTATGGAGTTCCAAGTTATAGTATAGCCAGGGCAAACATTGTGGATGTGCTGTGACACCTCAGACGAGCTTGAACTTGGTCTTTGATGTTCATCAAATCTCGCTTTCAGTTTCCCTAATATAGTCGTGATGACGCTGGCTTTCACCCTGTCCTTCACATTTAATGTGATAGACAGGTCCACAAATATCTCTTATCAGACTCATCATAAGGCTGAACTAACATCTGTCTCAGGGTATGGTACGGTTTGACAGTCGGTAGAGATCACATCAGTCTGCTGATGAAGTCCTTAGCGTAAGCACGAAAGCCTCAGGCTAGCTTTCTCAATTTTTGTGTGCATGTAATTGAAAAGTTAAATACATTGTCAAATACGAACATGATTACACAGTTAAGCTTTCACCAAAGTATATTTTGAGGTGCTTCTTATATTACAGTTGGTTGAAATTTATTTGAAACAATTTTATGATCTATTTCATAACTAAATCAGCATCCTGGGTTTTATTTGTTTGAAAAAAATATTGTATTATCTTTTATCTGATAAATAAGAAATTTTACTTTAATAGTAACTTTTCAATCAGCCTTTCAGAGAATCGTGATATTTAATTTATTTTAAACATTAAAATAAATTGGTTTGATAATGGTAAGATTTACAAAAAAATGAAAATAAAATCTCCTGTAACATTGTCTTCTGTCTCTGATTATTTGCACTTTGAGAGACATAAGTTATGAAGGATGCAGTTTTAAAGTTAAAAAAACCCCCTGAAAACAGTAGTCAAAGACTGAGGTTCTGTACATTAACTAAATATTGGAAAACGATCATACATTCATATTCGCTAGCCAAGGTTCCGATATAATAACCCTAGCTACACCTTGGTGTATCGAGCAGATATTTCTGTGTTTCGGGTCTGTGAATTTCAATGGCAAGCCACCGCATCCGATCAAAATTAAGTTGTTCAAATCTGAACACTGTTCCTACATGATCGAGACAAAGGGAGCACACAACTTGAATGGACTGATAAATATGCAATTTTCCACTACCAGTCCATGTTTGCACAAATACCTTTCACTCAAATACACCTGTAATGGCTTCTCTCAGGTATATAATCATACTTTCGATGTGAAACTTACAAAGTATCTTTTTAGGTCAGTTGCAACCACTGTTTTCGGTGGATGTACAATGCACCACACTACTGGTTGGTTGGTATTATATACTAAGGAAGGCAACACATGAAATCCAATAGAAGCCGCTAGGAAAAAGCACCAATACAGCTGTTTGATCTGCCATGGTATAGATAGGGTTATCAGAACCTTGGCAGACGAAGATGACTGTGCCACTGCAGCATGCTGTTTTGTCCTAACTACTAAACCCCACCCCCATTTGTATAGCCTAGGAGAGAAGCATGCATCATTTTCTTCAGTTAACTGATGTGGTACTCTATTGAATAAAACATACAATTTTTATTTGGTTGCAGAATAAGTAAATAAAAATACCCTGTAAAAGTATATGAAGAAAAATAAACTGCATGAATACTTGTTTTAACCAAAACACAATTTAGTATTAGGGGTGTCTCCTGAATTAAAAATGATAATGGGGTATATTACAAAACGACGTGAAATAAAATGAAAGCAAACTGACACTCCTCATGAATTTATTCATTTGAAATTGAGAAAACAAATACAATGCAGTCTGTTCCTGTTGTCACTCACTTCAGATAATAGTGGTCCCCCTCTTATATGGCCACCCCTTCTGCACCAGGAAAGTGGCACTACAAGACAGGTGGCCTTTCCACAGGGGGACTATAATTGGGACAAGCATTTGTACGTAGTAAAAGGCAACAAATAACTTCAAAGCATTTAATATCTTCATTTAAAAGTAGTACTAATTATTAAAAGGATCCTCTTGTCATAAGAACTGACTTATTTCAAGTAAACAAATGTTAATAGCTCTTATTCTTAATCATGAAATAAAAGTAAGGTATTGTTAACATGCTCATGGCAAAACCATTCAAAAAGGTCATTTAAATCTTGGTAATACATTGCTTCGCATTTAAAAAATTCTCTTCATTTACTCCATTTTCCCACAGCCGCAGAATGTTCTCCTTATCTGTTGTGATGTTCTGAGTCTTCCCAACATAACATTTTTCGGCAAGAACTCTCCCCACTATCAAGTTGAATAACTTCTACTTTTTCTTTCTCAAGTATTAATTCTCCGTTAATGTGATGACATGCTAAAGTTATGAAACAATTTGTTCCTATGTTGCTAACTGTTCAGTACTACAGCTTAATTATGCAGATGAAACTTTTGTGGAGTTGATGAAATGCTTGTTTATAAAGGAACTGATACACATACTGTCACATGATTTTCAGTCTTTGTCTTGTACCCTGTTTTGTTCAAGGTCGATTTCTTTCTCTGTGTTAATCCACAAAATCTATATTTAGCCTATGCTGACCATGTTATGATCATGACAATTATGTCTGCTTGCAATTATCAAAGAAAAAAACTCAACCACTGTGGGAAGCCCAAAACTCTATCACAACACTGCTTATTCCATTTCCAGCAAATGTCAGTGTTAATGATATAATATTAACTTTTGTTGTACATGTACGTAGCCAACACTTCTTTCAGTAATGAACACCCGACACTGGGAAACAGACATCAGTACAGATAATCAGATTACTTACCATGGTGTATGAATTAAATACTGGTTCTGGAAACATATTAAAATTAAATGTAGTCACTTGTGAGGGGTGCGTTTTAAATTTTTGCACTAACATGCTAGCTGCTGGTCATGTCAGAGGGGTGGCCTTTCTTAAAGGGTACTTTTGAACACAAACTCATCACTACCAAGAGTTTCTGGACGTAAAAAGTGGGTGGCCGCTGGTTGGGGAGCACGGCGTTCGTAAGGGGGACCACTGTGGTTGCAATCTAAAGATGTTTAGTACTACATGTGAATCCGCACAGACTCCAGCACGGAAAACTGTCTTCATTAGAGGGTGCACAAGAAAGAAAGAATCTCAATACACAGAAACAGCTCCAAAAAAAAAGATCCATTCATGCTCTTGTCAAACAGCTATTCATAATTGGCAACCAAATGTTTACAAATAGCAACTTTAGTTTTAAGTTTGCAGACATTATGCAGCCAGTACATTAGACCTACTTGGAACCCTGCAGTGGAAAGCCTTTCATGTCCTGACATTTTGTTATTTACTTGCCAGTAAAGCAGGAGAAGAATGGGAGGGGTATTATGTGCCAATGATACCTGGTAAAGTTCTCTGTGTCGGCAGTGACAGTTTAGCTTTAGAAAGATCAGAATGATCTTCACATGAATTGGGTTCATATACAGAGCTGCCGACCCTCCAGGCTTGCAATTAGTGAAAATAGGGATAAAAATTAGTTAATTTTGACATAAAGTCGTGAAGAAATCTTTGAGTCCAGGAATATTTGTCAGAACAAATGTTTAACATCGTCTCCATTTGATAAAGGTAGATTGTGTTCAACAAGAAAACTCACAAACAATGCTGCAGCGTTGGTTGCCTGCAGGTCTTCCGTTGATGGTTTCAAATGTTCCAGAGCTGAAATCCGCTCTGAGTTCTTAATTTTCCCAACCTCTATGTGCTTTTTGCTACCAATGTGCTTCCTCACATCATCTCTGCCACCATGCCCAATGCTAAAATTTTTGTGGCACACTGTGCAAAAAGTATAATGTATATGGTGTTTGATGGCTGAATGCAGAGCCAATTTTTGGTATATTCCAAACTAAACTTTCCTTTTTGTGCCATACATTTCTTTTTCCTTGGTGGTGAAGACAGTAATTCATATCAATGTCAGCGGCACATGTGCAGAGCAAAATTCTGGTTAGGCTCCAGTTTCTCTCAAAAGCGTTTGTAAAACTACTCTTATACATATAGATTAAAATATGCTAAAATGCTTGATACCGGGCCAACTGTATCAATCGACTATAGTTCTACTAACATCACGACCAGCAGCACAGGACTGTTTCGGCAACTGCCGATATCATGACTAGCACTCAACAGGAAATCGGTTATTTTATTCAAGATTTAAAATAACTGAGAATTGGGGAATTCGTGATTTTTTGTGTGCATGCAACATGAATCTGTGAATCGCTGAGAAAGTCATGAAATTCATGCCAAAATCGTGAGGGTTGGCAGCTATGCATACAGATCTGGAGATCTGAAATTCAATGACTTTTCAATTATTATTTTCAATGACTACTCACTGTATCAAGTGTTCTGCTTCAGTTACTAATTTAATAAAAGAAACAAATACAAATACAATACAGAAATAAATAAACAAATGTAATATGAATGGGAGATGATATTTCAAAAGAAAGTTATTGTCAGCCAGATATTAACCACTGCCCTTTTTAGCTTCTCCAGATGTACTTCAGTGCTTTCACTTCCGAGATGCTGCCAGGATTTTATCTAATGGTGGGGGGACCCCACTTGTTACAAAAATAATGGGTGTGTAGTACAAAAAGGAGGGAGAGGAGAAAATTTATCTGAACCCTTATAAGGCTATATGTAGCTATGCTCAAGGTATTTTGAATAATGCATTTTTAAGAACTGTTAACTTTTTTGGGATTTACCCTTATTATTACATATTCACGTTTTTTTGTTGTTTTTTTTCCTCACTCATAAACCTCAAGATATTACACCAAAAGCTAATTAAAAAATGAAATCTAAAAATAGCATGTAGTCACAATTTTCTCGACTTTGGGAATCTGGAGACATGTAAAAATATAAAAACTTTATATAGTACCCTAAATTAAATAAATGTGTGATATCCCTGCATTGCTTCAAGTGAATTAAGAAGACAGTGAAAACATAAATCACCATGTTTTTCCTAACTAAAAAAAAAAGTCACAGGTCATGTAGGCAATTAACACTATTTTAGTAGTGGGTGTCATTTTTTAGAAATTGATACTACATACCTTTAAGTGGCAAGTATTCACTTCATTTGGATTCGTATACATCCACATTCCTTTGGAAGATCATTACTTAGACCCCCTTAGAGGTGCATATGGCAAAATCAATGATAAAGTACGCAGACATTTTTGGATCAAATGAATCTAATGGTGTGATCCAGTACAATCTGGACTGAATGTCGCGTACTGTGATGTCACAATTAAAGCTATGCATATTGTGGCAATTCCACTTGATGTGCTCTTATTTTCACCCAAATTTAGTACATGGCCACCATTGTACAAGTCCATAGCAATAGATAACTTTCATCGGGAAGTTTCTTGGTGACAGTTAAGGTGCAGAACATTCAATAATCAGGACTGAACAGACCTTTGGTTAAAGAAAATTAGTGTCAAATTTTAAAAGAACTATTTATATTTAATTTAAAATCAGTAAATTCGTATACATGACCCATGTGACTTGTACTATAGAATAATTTGTCAGTAAATCGCCCCCCAATTATACATTAGAATTCACCTTGCATTGATTTAATCCAAAAAAGAAACATAATTCAGGTGAATAAAATATAAATCTGTGGTAGTATTCATTGTTTCAATTACTCTCATTCTTGTACCTGTAAACTGAGTAGTAAATAAATTATCCAGACAATACTTTAAAACACTCCTCAAGAATAAGGAGTTAATATGTGTTTATAAGCCACTAGATTGGTGCTAACAATCACCAAAGAATAGTCTAGAATTTTACACCTCTTATGCTGGTGATCAGACCAGTTAAAATTACATATCTAACTTTTGAAAAGTTACAAATTTGTTATATGGTGTGCCGAGATTGGTCAAAAAGTTTACATACATATCCAGTATAACATATTTTCAAGCATTCAAAATGACGTTAGTTCCAGGTCTGATTATATGCATGACCAACTCAATTCAAAGCTCAATTTCAGTCAAGCTGCATCAGCTAAAATTCTCACTTTTAACACTTCTCTAGCTTCAATAATCTGATATAATTCATAGCTTTAAAATAAATTGCCATCACTATCATCAGCCAGTAGGCCTATTTGCCAAATTGAATCATCTAAGATGAACCGCACTGGGATTTTTGGATTGTCTAGGTAGTCTGTATTTTAAACATGCATTTGTAAAACTTCCTCGCAGGCATGGTTCAAGCTACGACAGAATGTCTTGTCCAGGACCCAGTGTGACAATTAAACTTAGTGAAGTCAAAGAGAGTTAATCACATCATGTCAAAGGGGTGCTATGCACGATATCCAGTTACTTCATGTCATGTGGATTACGATAATAGTGGAATTGCTAGCATATGACGGAAAATCAAACAGTAGTTTAAATTGCATACATGCAAACCCCTGGCGAGGAAAAAGTGTAATCCACATATAACATAATAAAATTCAATGAGCATATGTGCAAAATGATTTATTTACCCCTCTGTCTTTTAACATCAGTTATTGCTTCAAATTTTCAAATATAGCACTTTGATCTTTAAAAAGCAAGTCTCTCATATTGCATTTCAAAACACTTTGTACCAGCCGAGACCATGAATGTTTTGCACACCAGTAGAGCACTAAGTGCTGGGTTACAGAGTCTGGATCTGAATTCAGTTTTATTTTTGTTAACAATACTGAACAATCTCTCACAGTCAGCATTAGAATGGTAAAGAACCAATATTCCTTTTTTCATAACCTGACAAAGAAGAGGAAATACATATCTTCCAGTTATTGGGTCTTTTAGCTGGGAAATAAAGTGCCATTGCACATTAACTCTGTCTGCATGAAGTACATTGTCAGGTAGAAAGCCAACCTGATACTTCAGGAGTTCTCCTAATTTATCGGCAGCCTTTCCTGCAGCAAGGTTCATCATATGACAGGTACAACCTGATATGTACACTGATGGAGACATTTTTCAAAATATAGAATGCAACTCCTTTATGATATCCAATCACTGATGCATTATCAGCTGAAAACCCCATACACTTCTGCCAACTTATGTTTATTCAAAGCATTATTAAGCAAATAAAAAATGTTTTCTCCTGTGGAATCTACTGTTAATTCTGGTAAGAACAGCACTCTGACTTTGCCCTTTTCATTGTCAAAGTCTCTTACACAGACTGGGTACAACTTTTTATCATCATAATCACTGCTCCTGTCTGTTGCAATACTAAACGGCTTAATTTTCAAGGCTTCTGCAATTTTAAGTGAGTTCTCTTCTGCTAAACACCAGACAATATTGGATGATTTTGTTCTTGCACATGCATATTTTCTGCAATTGTGGAATCAGGAAACATCTGTTTGAACAAAGGACCAACGTAGTCTTCTACTGCTAGGGTAGTCTGTGTTCTATTAAGAACTCAGTAAATAACGCCTCTACATTTATAAAATTCTGTCCACAATTTAGTTCTGCGGTAAAAAAAAGTTACCTTAGTATTGGAGTTAGTAATACGAGCTAATTCAAGGTTTCTTTGTTTTACCACCATGACCAATATTTAAATCCTTTCCACACAGCCTACAATGGGCGTGAAGCTGCCCTAGAATGGAACGCTGTATTGTGTAGTTCATGTATTCATCTTTCAATTGGTTTTTCATCTTTTTCTAATCCATCTGTGAAATTATTTGAAAAACATTTTTGCTTTTACATACGTATGACTAGAATAAATCTGACTTGACTTAGATGCGCCAAATACCTACAGACTGGTTCTGTACCAGATATGAATTAGAACAAAAAATCTGCAAGCAAAGATTAAAAATTAGAAAACCAGACTGTTCTCTCCTAAGCCATACAGTGGCTATAAATAGAAACCGAGGTCAAAAGTTTGAAAGTAGAAAACCAGCATGTTTCTTGAAAACAGGGCAGCTGCTATAAATAAAACATAATACTGTTAGGAAAGAGCATGCAAGTCTATGTACAAGCGTACACTTATGTTGTAGTTATGTAGTAGCCGTCTTTTCTAGAATATGGTCTGGAAGATTAATGGAATGTTAATAAAAATGAGAAAACAAATTATTAATTTTTTGGGGCGGGGGATATACCAAAAATGTGTAATCCAAATACATTTATGCGTAAGGCGTAATTTAGTGAAAAAAAGCGTAATGATTACGCCAAAAGCATAATGGTTGGCATGTATGCAATTGTCACACAACGTAAAATAAATGACTCGAAAGTAAAAATTTTTCAATCACTTTTATTTTTTAAGCAAAATATAAAAAATTCAATGACTTTCAATGACCTAGGTGAAATATCAATGACTTTCAAGGCCTTGAATTGAGGTGTTCATTTCTCAATGACTTTCAATGACTACGAACCCTGTGTGAAGAACTCCCATCAGCAGACCTCTATGATCTATTGTCTGTCTTTTTGAACGGACCAATTTTCCCAGGATGGTGCTTGTTCATATAAGTTTGGTTTTTGTTTCCACCAGAAAACTTTTCCAGAAGCATCACATATTCTGCACACAGCAATTGCCTCATCCATGGTTCCCACGCTTTTTTTAAAGAAAAATTTCCAGGTCTTTTCCAGGATGAAATTCAGTCTTTCAGGGTTCATTTATGACAATACTAAATGGAATTAAAGAACATTTCAGCTTAGAAAATGTGTATTATTCAAATTAAAAGCTGTTTCTATTTCAAGACTCTTCCATAACATCTAAATCAGACAAATAACCATGTACCAGACCACAAACTTTTCACAAGAAACAGGTATTACTTCCGAAAATCATAAAATTTTTTACGTTAACTCATTTCAATGTATAGACTAAAAATGCACTGCATTATGTTGGTATGGGAAAACTAAAAGAATGAACAAATGAAACTAGTTTTTTTTTCTTCAAGTTTTTAATTCTTAAGAAATTAGTACCACTTTAAAACTATATGCATGATATTACAACAAATGCAAAATTCAATATCAAGTTATACACCCATTTTGGCTCATTGTGAATCCCTGTAAAATGTTGACAGACAAGATGTTTGATAACATGCATGCATCTTTTATATGGGAAAGCAATTCCCTCAAGTTCATGTTCAACTTGACCAAGCTAGAACTCTGTTGGGGATTATAACCAAAGTCTTACATGTTGTTAAGCAAATGCACTTTTTCATTTAAATCTTTCTTTACAACGCCAAGTTCTGAAGCTTTGTTTGCATCTGTCAACAACAACTTGATGTCCGATTCCAGCATTTTGACCTTTTATTCTCATTGTTCCAACTTCTTCTTCCATGAGTTTTCTCTTCATACATTTCTTTTCTCTTTCCTTCTGTCTTTTGAGCTTCTAAATGAGTGTGGTACTTTTGCCTAGCATTCTGGGCAGACTGTAGGAGTTCCTTTGACACCACTAATCCCTTCAATCCTCCAACACTCTTTATATGGTCCTTTATTATTCTGCGTGCTATCAAGCTATTTACTAAAGATTTTGTGTACTAACTTCTTTGTTCACAGAAAATCCACGTTCTACTCTAGCCTGGCCATGCAACAAAATTAGAAGCACACGGACTACATTCCATACCCTACTGTACATCTCCTTGCCTGTCATACTGTTATAAAACAGCTCGTCTACCCTGTCTTCAGTTTTTCTAAATTCCTTAAACTCTGACAGATGCTGCGCCTCTTGTACAAATTTATGATACTCATCTTTTATTTGATCACACTCATTTATATCAACTCTTTGACATGAGTGGAGAATGTTCAGTACCCTTCTGAATTTATCTATACAGTGATCTTGGCCTTTGCATATCAGAGTAGGATCAATACATGACAAACTTCTAACTAAGGTGTAAGCTAGTGGGGTCTTTTCTTTCATTTTATGTACAAATGTACAAACCGATTTTTTACACTCTGTCCTAAAAGAAAGAATGGCCTTCTCACTTGCTTCTTTTTCTGCTAGTAACTTCTTTACTTCTTGACAAATCTATCCACTGTTTTGTTCTCATTAAAACCTCCAAGTCTTTTGCAAGAAAAGGTATCATAGGTTTGTCAGTTTCATACACTTTCAAAAAGTTTTCTACAGGTTTTGCTACAGACACAATGAATGCTAGTTTTGCTATTGCAAACTTATCTTTGATCCACTCTCTTACTGTACTGAAAGATTTAGCTCCAGGATTTTTGTTATCTTTCTTCTTAACACTCTCTACATACTGCTTAACATATGGGTAGATTTCCATTGCATGCTCAAAAACTTTCACATTCTCTACCCAACGGTGTGCACATAAAGGCAATGAATGTAAATTCTGCCTGATGACAGATTCATAGTCATCTCTCCTAGCTGGTACATCATCCCAGAGCATGTACAGTGCTGACAGCTTATGGGATATATCCCATCCAGTCAGAGTCCAGCTCTGAATGAATTGTGTATTGTATGAAGGCCACGAGTCTATGTTAAGCAGTTTACTGCAGTATTCCAACTCCAATTACTTTTGCAATTTATTGAATGCAGCCCAGTTAAAATTAGGTCCGTCCATTGACAACTGGATTAGATTCTTAATCCAATTTTATTCTCCACACTTTTCTCAAAACTCTGCACAAGATCAACAGCTGCTGCATGACCTAGAAAATCTGATATGTAGTACTTGCTTTGCACAGGATCATTCTCCCAGAATTGAAGTAAAATATCCAATTGTTTTTTTTCTGAAATTCTCTGTTCAAGGACTCATCAAAATGCATCACAAATGGTTCATCTTTTACTTTTGTTTCCAACAGAGCAATTAAGTATGGTGCAATTCCAAAACATGTGATATACATAGATTTTGTCTCTCCACAACTCATACTCTTGGCAAGGACAGAGTCTGGAAACATCCATTGAAAGATATATGTTTCTTCATTTGATGAAAATGAATAATTAGAAGCTACAATTTTTAAACACCACCACATTTCCGCATTAAGAGTCTCAGATTTAGTGATGTATGATGAAAGTGATACTGTAGACTGTGATGGTGACACTGTAGTATCTGAAGGTATGGTTGCTGTCACAGCAGATGTGGTGGCTGTCATAGTGGTGTGAATCTGAGGTGGACGCATTAAGACTTGGATGTTTCCTTCTAAACGTAACCTGTCTGCCTTCTCCTTATGTTTCTTTCCTTTTGAATGAGAAATCAGAGCAGTCTTACCCATCGATGTTAAATGGATGGACTTGTTACACAGTTGGCACAATGCTGCATGCGAGTTACTTTTATCCTTTCTAATCCAGGACTGGAATCCATCATTAGTCAGCCACTGGTCTTGAAATTTACATCCAGGCATGATCTGAAAACAAATGAATTCCTCAACATGAACCATTTGCAACAGAAATATTTACATACATTTGATTCCTCAAAATCAGAATGAAACTACCAAATTATTGATTATTTTTACATAATTTTATTTGCTTTAATAAAATTATCTTATACAAAATCAAGTGTTAATCCCGCATTAATCTGTGCCAATAAAAAATGAAAGCCCCCAAAACCCGAAAAAAGTATATTTTTCAAACATCCTAGGAACCTATACTGGATTTGGTTAAAATCCATCACTTGAAAAAGAAAAAAACTTAATTATAAAAGGGTTTGTTAAAACTGACAAAAACCCGTTCAAAAGTATATACCATCCTAAGAGACTGAATTGTCTAAAAACTCCACTTGTGTCTGCTTGTAATCTGATAAAGCAGTCCCCAAACGTTTACTCACAGGGACTACAAACTATTTAAGAATCGATGCAGATATTTCAAGCTACACCTCAAATGGAATAACAATTTAGCGCCAATGTTTAGCTCGGACATTCACCATTGGAATTTGGAGACCTACATCAATTTGATGAACTACACTATCTACATATTATCCAATGTTGCCTCCCAACTAGTCTACGAATGCATCCACTTAATATCCAACTGAAATGCACTGAATGGAATGCTGCCCTCTAAGTGGTACACCAAAATGAAGTTATCAATTGATAGTGTATTTCATTTTGGTCAACCAATAACTTAAGAATAATAATAATAATAATAATAATAATAATAATGATAATAATAATGAGGACTTTGTATAGCACCTAATCTTTAGAAGCTCTGAGCACTTTACAACATTTGACAACACTTAAAAAACATATATAATGATATGATTATAAAAATAAAAACAAACACCACGAAATTAGAAAACAGAAAACATGCTGTAAATATTTAAGGTAAGGAAACATTATTAGGTCTTTAAGTCTGTTCTTCCAGTTGAAATGGGTGAGTTTTAAGAGCGCTCTTGAATGAGATCACTGTGTCTTTGTGTCCAAGTTCAGTGGGCAATTCGTTCCACGTTGCTGGGCCCTGGTATGCAAAAGAACGTTGTCCATATGATTTCATTTTCATAGTGGAAATAATGAGAATACGAGTGTCAGAAGAGGAGCATAAGTATCTTGCTGGTGTGTACACATGAGTGAGGTCGGATAGGTATGTTGGACTGGAGCCCGTCAGTGAAATGTAGCACAGAGAACAAATTTTGTGTTTAATTCTAGATCGTATGGATAGCCAGTGTAGGGTACAGAGCAGGGGGGAGGCGTGCTCTGATCGTGGTACTCTAAGGATGATCCGAGAAGCTGTGTTTTGAACTTTTTGAAGTTGCTGGAATAGATATTGAGACGAATCAGACAGAATTGAGTTACAATAGTCCAGTCTTGAAAGTACTAAGGAACACACAAGTGTTTTAGTGGCATCAAGTGAAAGATACTTGCGAATGGAGCTGATGCATCTCAGCTCAAGATATGCAGCCTTGCATATGTTCATGACATGTTGGTGCAATGAGTACTGTCGAGAGTAACACCTAGGTTTCATACTGACAGTGTGAATTTAATGTTGGTGTTCCTGATATTTATTGTCTGAGGTAAAGGATGTGAATGTGAGAGAGTCTTTGTGTTGTAATCAGAATGGCTCCAGTTTTATCATCATTCATCTGCAGCTTGTTACATGTCATCCATGATTTCACATCAGAAATGCACCTCTCTACGCACTGGATGGTAGCTTCAACTTCAGTTGGGTGGCTGGATTTGTATATTTGGGTGTTATCAGCATATAATTGGTGAGACACTGGATGACGATCTATGACACTTGAGAGTGGCTGAGTGTATAGAATGAAGAGAACAGGTCCAAGAACAGACCCCTGTGGAACACCACAGCATAGATCAAATGGGCTGGAGTGTTTACCATTTGCGGACACAATTTGTGTCCTGTTGACCAAGTAGGACTTGAACCATAGTAAGGCCGTATCATGAATGCCAAATACATGCTGGAGACGGTGAAGTAATATATCATGGTCTATAGTGTCAAATGCTGCAGACAAGTCAAGGAGAGTGAGGATTGTAATCTTTCCGCTATCCAAAGCAGAGAGAAG